>JAATLQ010021416.1:24468-143253 GCA_013421005.1 Heliconius erato x Heliconius himera | reverse complement strand
CTACCCACGATATATGTTTATTTTACAAAAATAGTAATTCCAGTCATAACGACTCAAATTTTGATATTTTTTAAAGTATACTTAATTTAAACATTAACTTTGTGATCTCTAACTAGAAATATAAGTTTATTACGTTACAAACTAGCATTATTATATTGTTAATACTGTCACTTTGTTATGTTTACTTTTTACATTTATAATCTGTTAAATCAACGATTAAATTTTTAAATTTTTGATTTATTAAAAAAAAACAAAATAAAAAAAACTACTTTTATTCATATAACATCCTTGTTTTGTTGTGAATAATGCCTTATGACATCAGTTTCGTAACAAATATTATCAGTATTGTTACTCATCAGTTACGTTACGAATTCGAAAATGTACACTTTTCTGAGTATGACCCATAAACATGTTTTTAAGTGATACACATTTATGTCACCATAACTGTTTAAATATAAAGCTGATTTAAATTAATCATGCCATTGGCACCACAGGAAGCACAATCGAATATCCATGGAAGACGATGCTGTGCAAGAGCATAGCTAGCTTTCTATATAGAGGGGGGCACATAAAAAAAGCCTAGACATTTTTTAATCTTTGTTTTTAACATATGATAAATAACTCATATTAGTTGTGGGTTGCAGGTAAGGTAAAAATTAAAAACAAAATATAATAATCAGATAAATTTATTACTTGACAATTAATCTGCTCGGTTCCTGACAACATCTGCGGACAAACACGAGTCAGGCTCGCCCACCGAGGGTTCCGTACAAAAATTAGAAGTCTCGACCTTTTTTTGAAATTCAAGCTTAGCTTAGCCAGAGTTCTTTCATCTGATACCTCACTTGAACTATCGGCTTTAATAAGAATTTTGCCTCATTTTTAAGGATTTAACCACATTATTTTTTAGGATTTAACCACAAATGTATACTTTTCCTCTTTCAGATTTTTTTCTGAACTACCTGTAGATGCTGGCTGTCAAATTACATAATTCTAGGTCAACCGAAAGTATCCTATTATTTTTGGTTCCCTTTATAGTTTCAAAATACGCGTTTTTTGCGATACAAACAGCCATATCTTTTTTCTAAATGAATAACGAAATAAGTTTTTTATCAGGAAATCATTGGGCCGTAGATCGAAGTATATGGTTTGAATTTCAATTCCATATCTCCAAGCGTTCGCGAGATAAAGGGTCTTGACAGACAAGCAGATAGACAAACAGACGGACAACAGAGTGATCTTCTAAGGGTTCTTATTTTTGTTAAGAAGTACGGAACCCTAATGAACTGCAATTGGAGATAAACTTATCAGAGAGTACAAAAAATACGCAAAATTAATTTTCTTTCTTTTTTATTGCTCAAATAAAAGGTTAAGAAAATATTTAATTTTAAAAAATGATACAGATTTTCTATCGGAGAAAAGCGGGATTTTTGAAGATTTTAAGTTCGCCAAAAGCGGGTAAAAAAAAAATTATAATGAGGATTTAATTTATTTTTCGTCCGTTACTATACTAAAACGATATTGTTTGAATTGTTTGTTTGTAAAGCAGTTAAGTCTTCAGAATAATTATACGAAACCTACGAATACACTTATTTGTTTATTTCTATTAAATTACTAGTAACTAATTAAAATCTTAAAGTAATAAAAAAATTCTCATAGTACGTGGAATAATCCGTAAAAAATTGTACCCGCCAAAATCCGAGAAAAGAGTTTGTTTATGTTTAGTGAAGACGCTAATCGGAGAAACTATTGGTTGAAATTCTGTAGTCTTTTTGTATTAAATAGTCCATTTATAGAGGAGGTCTATATTTAAGCTATATTACATCAAGGTAATCGTTTCGATATAATTTACTTAGTGTCATTGAACTTGCGAAACCGCGAGAAAAATTTTATGATTTTTTCAAGATATTTAAAGAGCAGAACGAAGTGAACAAAACAAATACATATATATAAACTATTCGGCCTTACATTCAAAAACATTATGATACATAGTGTTGTCACTACAATGTTTAATACAACAGAAAGCAGAACAAACTTTGAAATAAGGGATTCTACAGGTTGTGTAGTAAATTTTGGTTATGATACAACAAAAAATAATATAAATTTATCAGAAAGTACTTTTAAAGATCAATCGGGCAATCAAAATTCAATTACTACGTCAGTTATATTCCATAGAGAATAAACATAAAAATCCTATAGAATTTGAACCTGGATCATATATTAGTGTTGTTGGTAACACACTAGTGTAACTTATCCGTATAAAGTTTAATCAATCAAAAATCAAGTTCAAAAACAAAAGTTAAAAAAGTTTGCTTAAAAGAATTAAGATATTTATAGGGTACATATTACTTAAAATCCCTTGCCTAGTTTTTTTTTCTTCCTAACGGCATCTATGGAGCAAGTGAACATACAGTTTCGGAGATATTGCGGGGGGAGGGGCTGCCCGTATCTCACTGCTTATCACTAGCTTTAATAACTAGTCATCATTTTAATTTTAAAGATTTATAATAGTGGTGAAGGGGCACCAATGTACGGCTTTTAACTCGATTCCCACTCGAGAAAGTGAAATATTTAATATTTTCGCTCTGGTAACAAGGCAAAGCGCGACGTGGAATTTCGCCACTCAAAAATCGCCAATTTCGCCGAATTTGGTGGAACATAGGAGACAGTAAGGCACTTCCGGGCACAATGGAATTGGAATGTCTAAACACTACCTACCCTGTTATATGCGAGATATAGTGTGAAACTAAAAAGTTAAATGTGTATCTTTTTTATACAATCTGCACTCTGTAATGTTCATTGATATTTTTTTTGTATTTTTGTATATTGAAAATATTACAGTGTTTTCCTTCGGTAAAATATATTTAACAGCTTATTATCTTATATTGAAGTTTTAATATCAGGTTAATTTCGTTATGCACTAGGTACCTACGGAATGTATGAAGAGTGGCGAAATACCACTTTTTGTTACTAAAGAGAGAGATCAAACACATTGCATGCGAAATCAGACACTGGTCTAGAACCGTTAGCAATACAACTGTAAAGTAATCGTTTGAACGACATTTGAACGGATAAATTCGTATAAAGATATGAAAAATCTCACAACAATATTTTCTTTAATTGGATATTGTGTGGAAGTATCACCCAAACTGGAAATATACCAACATTAAACGGTCCGTTTAGTCCAAAGTTTACGAACAACACAATAATTTGTAAATGGCAACATTAGAATATATGAATTTTATAATCTGTATATAAATTGTTATAATCTGGCATTTAGTGGTGACGTTTTCGATCTAAGAGTAACTGCGACGGGATAGGATTATTGTGAATCATTAAAAAAACCGGGTAATATCCCCGGTATTAGTTTGTGTGTTTGGTGATAAACGATTATGAAGGTTTCATTTTCGCATGGATACATGTTATGATAATATTCCATATGAAATTTATTATATTAAGCACAAAATTACAAGACACCATGTCTCTATTCTTATATGTGGTTTGCGCATTACTGCTGTTGACACCTATTAGGGCCTTTTATTTACCAGGATTAGCTCCAGTAAACTACTGTAAAGCTGGTGAAGACAATGGAAAAACGTGTAAAGTAAGTACAAGTAATCACTAATAAATTACCCGTCGTAATTATTTTTCCATCTGCTTTGTAAAATGCCGAACCACGTTTACTATTGTTAATTAGCATTTTATTGGCAATAAAAATAAATCTAACAAGCATGGGTTTGATAAGAACATTATGATTATCTTATTTGCAATTACATTATTTTTATGTTAACAACTTTTTATTTACTCTGCATTGCTTAAAATATATTTTTATGCCTCTGATTTATGTTGTATATAAATAACTATTAAAAATATAAAACAACATATTCAACATTTACCCAGTGATCCGTTTACAGTGCATTCAAAATGCACGAAATGGCTTATCTCATAACAAAACTGAGAAGATAATTAGCTTCTGAACAACGCACATACACATGCACACACACAACCACGCACATTCTCTCTTGATGAATATAATTTAAATATTGTGTTTTTTCTTTTTTGTTAATATGCTACCTTGTGTTTTTGTTCCTAATAATTTTTATTTTATTTTTTTAATTATAATTACTTACCTTCTAAATAAATTTTATGTTACTTAACATACTTATTTAGGAAAGATTCATAGATGTAGAACAACACTTTAAAAATGTTATAAACTTAATATTTTCAGAATGAAATACCTCTATATGTAAATAGACTAAATACAGAGGAGTCTGTTATACCATTTGAGTACCACCACTTTGATTTCTGTCTTTCTGATGAAACACAATCACCTGTTGAGAATCTTGGTCAAGTAGTTTTCGGAGAGAGGATTAGGCCAAGTCCATATAAATTAAACTTTCTTCATGATGAAAGCTGTAAGGTTGTGTGCACTAAAGTCTACAAAGGATCAGATCCTGAGTCAATAAAAAAATTGAATCTCTTAAAAATGGGAATGGCGCTTTACTATCAACACCATTGGATACTTGATAACATGCCAGTAACTTGGTGTTATTTAGTCAATGAAGGAGGTAAAACTTATTGCAGTACTGGATTCCCTATGGGTTGTCAAGTTAGAAAAGATTTGGTGAGTGCTTTTTCTTATATTATATACAAAGCATAGGTCTTATCTGTATTTAATCACAATCATTTAAATCTACTACCAGCAATGCTTTATTTTAGGTTTTACAAATATTGTATAATTCTTAGAAATTATGTGTTGTTATCATTTTACAATTCCTAGATACATTATTGATAAAACCTACACAGTTTAATAATGGAAATGTTAATTTATATATTTATCTTTACAAATTATCAGTTTAGTAGTTTTAAAAATTATTGTAAATATAATATAAATCATCAAAATGATTAATTAGGTAGCCTAATATTGGCTTCATATAACATATTTGCTATATTGGCTTAAGTATCAATTCAAAAAATTATCTATACTCCAATAAATCTGTTATCAAATATAATAGTTGGCAATACATTTATCTCAGATGAAGTCTAATAACTGGTAGTAAGGATCAACAGAGGTAGTTACTATGATAGATATTGTCGGTATCAGTGCAGGACCTTGTAACTGCAATTTTTAAGAAAAAAATACCTGAAAATGATTACTTGAAATATTCCTCCTTAATACCTAGCGTTATAGTGATAAAGCTTTGTAGGATCGGCAAAACCGTACCTTTTTCAAGTATTCATTAACACACATACATTACTTTTAAGACAATTTTTGCTATCTACTGTAGAAAATGTGTTTTTGCATTTAGAAAGTTCTGCACTGATGCTGAGGTAATCCATCTCTAGATACTCAATTCTATGTTTTTTTTTATGTGTTGAGTGGTGGACCTCAATGCTGTTCTTTACTTTACAGAGTGAGGAAATTAAAACAATTCTTTAATATGATTTGTCATCATGTGATAGCTTTAAATTTATATAAAATAAGTTTTTATTGACTTTTATTGACAATTTAGATATAAATAGAAATGGACAACATGGCCATTTTGATTAAATATAACTATTGAAAAACTTTACAAAACTATTTTATTATAAACTCTTGCTTATAACTTGGGTTGCATAATAATTACAACATATGCAATTATTTCATACTAAAGAATATTATTTAAAATTTTCACTATTTACATGCTGTATCCTACGCAGAGCAGGGTAGATAGAGGGTATTTAGTGTGAAGACACTCCGTTCCGCATGTATCGTCGAATTCTGGAGGTATTGCGTGTTGAGTGGCGGAACTCAACGCCGCGTTTTGCCTCGACACCAAAGCAAAGAAATGAAAATATTAAATATTTCATTTCTTCGGATGGGAATCAAACCCACAACATATTTACAATTATAACATTTTACAGGACACTTGTACACCAATAGTGAATACAGCTTCCAGTCCATTTAGCACATATTATCTATTTAACCATGTTGACTTGGAAATTACATACCATAGCGGGCTAAAACAAGAGTGGGGAGTTGGTTTTGGAGACAATGGAGGAAGAATTATATCTGCCAAGGTAGGGTATTAACTAAAAACTTTGTTTACATCAGTGTTATGAACACTGTTAAAAGTAAAATAGTGATTTCGTTGGTGTCCATAAGACTTTTGTAAAATCCTGTTAGTAGTATACGGGGGGGGGGGAGGGGGTACACCCCTATACTTTCTAAGAAACATGTATGATGAATTTCAGCTCCTGTCCAGTTGTTCTAGCTATATGTTGTATGTGTATCAGTAATATATTAAGGAGCAACATTCTAAATGTATAATATGAATTCAAAAGAAGGCAAGTTATAAAAAATATTGTAATGTTTGTTATCTGAAGGAAAAAGTAATTAAAACAACAGGTTTTTAATCGAATTGAACAATAATTATAGGTTTTTATAACAGCAATAGTAATACATGCAAAAATGATAAGAGTTTTGCAAATTAAAAACATGGATACCTATAAATATTAATTACACATTAATTTATCGAAAAATATTAGAAAAACTGTTATTCTGTATTATTATTATTAGCGTCACGCTGTATCCCGCACACAGCAGGGTAGGCAGAGGGAACTTAGTGGTAAGACACTCTGTTCCCCACTTTTTGTCGAATTTTAGGCTTTTGTTGTTGAGTGGCAGAACTCAACGCCGCGCTTTGCTTCGACACCAGAGCGAAGAAATGAAAATATAAATTTAAGTAAATATTTCATCTCCTCGAGTGGGAATCGAACCCACAATCAGTCAGTTTACCACCACAGTTTACCGTTTAACAGTCACACTTTATGCTCCTGCGCCATGACTGGCCTTGGTTCATAAATAAAACATTTATATCAATTTATTTTTACACACAGCCACATGTCGCAGGCATAGATAGTAGAAGACAAAGATTTAAATATGTCAAGGCATTTAATTTAATAGTCTTACTTGATGGTCACTCTTGTAAGAGTACGTTACATAAGAAATATCTAGAGCAGTGATTCACAACCACTGTGCCGCGGCACTTTTGTGTGCCGCCAAATTTCAAAAGTGTGCCGCCAAATTTTGCAAATATATAATAATGTTAATATAATTAAATTATATCATTTAAAAAGAAAAATATTTTTAACATGAATATATATTTAAATCCACAAAAAAATAAATTCGTATATTTAAATTTTTTGTCATAAACTATTTATGCAGTGTGTTGTAGTAAATAATTTATCTTTGTGTGCCGCCAAATTTTGAAATCGTTAAATATGTGCGGCAACAAAAAAAAGGTTGAGAATCACTGATCTAGAGATTAGTTATGCATATTAGTTTCAGCAGGATTGTAAAGTTAATACTCAATTCAATGGGCATATGATACAACACTTACATACAATTTAATTGAGTCGGATTATACTAACTATGATGTCATTTAAATGAAGTGCTGTGGGCTTACGTATGATTATAGTTTATTTTTTTTATTCTATTATCTACTTTATTGTTAAATGCATTTAGCAGGGTAGACATAGATACCCTAATTTTAAGATGTTACATTTCCACTTTCAGCCTCTTTTAGGGACATTATTTGCTAAACAGTTATATATAATATGACACTATGTGAATCAGACCAGAGATATTTAAATAACTACAAAAAAAATTTTTCTAAGCATCAAGTGCACCCTTTGGGTGTACAATAAGGAACTTCCATTCCTACTTCCATAACAGTTTTTTATTAAATAAAGAAACTTTTTTTTCTTGAGAGCTACTCAATTATTAGTAACGTGTGCATTTTGTGTGTAACTCGTTTTAAATTTTTTTCAAACCAATGATTGGCTAAATAGTAAAAAAATATATAACTTCTTATTCACAAAATCTATCTGTACACACATAATATACTATAAAGATGATTATTATATTGCTTTTATTTTTTTAAGGTTAAACCAGCCAGTATCAACCACCGGAACCCAGACAATCTAGATTGTAGCTCACGCAACAGTCCCCTAGAAATACCTAACACTCTAACAGGAGATGAAACCTTCAATATAATATACACATACAGAGTCACATACATTAAGAATAATACTATAAAATGGTCATCAAGATGGGACTATATCCTAGAATCTATGCCACAAACGAATATCCAGTGGTTTTCAATATTAAATTCACTAGTGATTGTTTTGTTTTTAAGTGGCATGGTCGCTATGATTTTACTTCGGACTCTACATAAGGATATAGCGAGATATAATCAAATGGAATGTGGAGAAGATGCTCAGGTAGGTTTATTATTAATATAGAAATATAGATTTTTTTTATCTAATTGTTTTAATTTTTGTTGAACTTTTTATATTGATCTTAATGATTGATGCATTATAGTATTTTATGTCCAATTATGATAATTTTGTTATTAGTTAAAATGAAATTCAGATAGTCTTGTTCGTACAATGTATGTAAATAAATAAGGTTTGATTTTTTATCGAAGATCTAACGCAATTAAAATGGGGGCTTGAAATGCTTGAGCCTAGAATATCAATCAACAGGATTTTTACTAATAAAATTAGAACTTATATTTTTTTAAAATATGTGACATATGTTTTCCAGGAGGAGTTTGGCTGGAAACTTGTTCATGGAGACGTGTTCAGACCGCCCCGTCGTGGTATGCTTCTTGCTGTTTTTCTAGGATCTGGATCACAGGTCAGTTTTTATATTTTTTTATTTCATATTTATTTCAAAGATACATTGAGAATTAGGCACAAGAGGCAATTCTAATAAGTATTAATATAAGAAATGTGAGAGCTTGTATACACAATACTTTGAATATTTTGGTTATAATATGACAAGTTTAAGAGAACGAAGCCATGTATGGTTTCATTAGTGTATTATAATCAAAATATCATTCTCTAGAGGTTGTCCTGCCGCAATGGTACAAGCGTGATGGTTGTGAGCTCGATTCCCACTCGTTGTGGTAATAAACATATGCCCCCACCACGCAGGTGTTCGGCATGACGCTGGTGACGCTGGCGTTCGCGTGCCTGGGGTTCCTGTCGCCCGCCAACCGCGGCGCGCTCATGACGTGCGCGCTGGTGGCCTGGGTGCTGCTGGGCACCGCCGCCGGCTACGTCAGCGCGCGCGTCTACAAGAGCTTCGGCGGCCGCCGCTGGAAGAGCAACATCCTGCTCACCTCCATGGTGTGTCCGGGGTGAGTCGCCAATGCTGTGTGCGGTTGTGCCTAATCGTTTTGGATTATTATTTAATCTCTAATAACTTTGCTAATTTAGGTAGTTTCCATGTCACTAATATGTATAGTAATAATGAAATTAATTTTTCACATGAAAGAATCCTTTTTTTTTCAAATCCGCGCTTTAACTCGTATATAGCGTAGTAGACAGAAATAACTTAGTGTTAAGAAATCCATTTCGAAGTTTCCACCGAATTTTTGTGCTATGGCATGTTTAGTAGCGGACCTGAACAACGCTCTTTGTCTGCCAGAATGAAGAAATGAAATAAATTGAAATATAATCATTGCCCCTAAATGTGGCTCGTAACCACAACCAGCCTTTCCAGGTAATCTTGTATCATACACGTATACATTTACTCACTAAAATATACGCATTAAAATTAAATAAACGTATAGGAATTTTAATATTGAGTAATTGTTGTAACAAGAGACCAGTCGTGGCGCAGTGGCACGAGGTGTGACTGTAAAATCGACTGGTTGTGGGTTCGATCCCCACTCGAGGAGATGAAATATTTACTTAAATCTATATTTCCATTTTTTCGCTCTGGTGTCGAGGTTAAGCGCGGCGTTGAGTTCTGCCACTCAACACGCAATGCCTCCAGAATTCGACAGAAAGTGGGGAACAGAGTGTCTTAACACTAGGTTCCCTCTGCCTACCCTGCTGTATGCGGGATACAGCGTGAAGCTGATTTTGATTAATTTAAGTTGTAACAAATAATGATTACACTCGTAATAGAGATCTTATACAATGTAACAAGATTTAAAATATCTGTTCGAAATAACTAATAAGTTTTAAATGAAACTATTTTAAACGGATTAATCGCGTATATTTAAAATTTACAATTTGGAAACTCGACGTTTCGAACACTTTGCAGTAGTCCGTGATCACGGGTAGACTTGCATTTTCTGCCACTTTATGAATAAATTAATGATACTTGCAAACTTATATTTATACAACGAGAAGCCTGTGTACTATGCTGGAAATTACAATAAAGAGCCCAATACTGGCGCAGGGTCATAATCGTGTGATTGAAAACGCCACAAATTGTGGGTTCGATTCCCGCTCGTGAAAATTAAATATTTAATATTTTAATTTTTTTGTGCTGGTATCGAAGCAAAATAGAGTGTTGAGTTTCGCCACTGAAAACATAATTCCTCAAGATTGCGGTAAATGGAAAGCAGAATGTCTTGCCATTAGATTCCCTCTGTCTAGCCTGCTGTGTGTGAAGCTAAAAATAATAACTATTTTTTATTATATACAGCACCTGTCTGCAATCGCGACCATTGTGGGGTCGATTGAAATGAAGTCGGAATGAATGAATTATTTTTATTTACTCGCTCTGGTAGCAAGACAAAGCGCGGCGTTGAATCCCACCTTGAGTCCATAGGTTCCCTCTACCCTGCTATAAACAGGATACAGAGTGAAAAAGACTTTCATTGCAATTTGTAATAATAAACAAATAATATTTTTTCCAGAGTGGTATTTTCTCTGTTCTTCATAATGAACCTAGTGCTGTGGGGCAAAGGCTCGTCCGCCGCGGTACCGTTTTCAACTCTCGTCGCACTATTAGCGCTGTGGTTCGGAGTTTCTGTGCCTTTGACTTTCATTGGAGCTTACTTTGGATTTAGGAAACGGGTAAGTTTTACTTTATTTGATTTTTTTGTATTTAATGATTTTTTTATATATAGATGTGAAATAATATTATCGTTGTATTGATAACAACAATATACTAATTCGAAATAGCAATTAATGTAAAACTGACTATCTCTCAATAGTATTTCACGAATTCTTGAGGCATTGCGTGTTGAGTGGCAGAACCCAAAGCCGTGCTATAATATATTTATAATATAATATATTTTTAGTATGGCAGGGGCGCAAGGATGTGACTGTAACCTGACGGTGGTGAAACCGATTGCCACTCGAGGGAATAATCATTTATTAATATTTTCATTTCTTCGCTCTGGCAAGAAGGCAAAGCCCATTGTTGAGTTCCATTCTAGTTTTCTTAAAACGAGACGAAGGCGAAAGGCGCTTTCGTTAACTTCAATATAAGGGAAACCCAGATACATTATATTGTCTTGTAAGCCAATGCACTGGTTCAAATATTGGTAATAATTTATGAAAATTTGCGTCAATCACTTAACATCTGTTTACAAAACTGTATGTCGTCCCTGTATAAAATAATAATATAATAATTATGAAAAAAAAACATTTTCTTGATTATTTATTACTTAAGTTTTCTCAATTGCATACTTTTTCTCAAATATAGTAAATGAGGCCGGTCGTGGCGGCACGTGTGACTGCAAAACCGACTGGTTGTGGGTTCGATCCCCACTCGAGGAGATGAAATATTTACTTCAATTTATATTTCTATTTCTTCGCTATGGTGTCGAGGTTAAGCGCGGCGTTGAGTTCTGCCACTCAACACGCAATGCCTATAGAATTCGGCAAAAAGTAGGGAACGGAGTGTCTTAATACTAAGTTCCCTCTGCCTACCCTGCTGTGTGCGGGATATAGCGTGAAGCTAATTTAATTTAATTTTTAGTAAAATGGGTAATTGCGTAAATTTATTTATGGAATAAACTTATATTACAGATTCTTGAACACCCAGTGCGTACAAATCAGATCCCGCGGCAAATTCCGGAACAATCTCTGTACACTCAACCCATACCTGGCATTGTTATGGGAGGAGTGCTGCCATTTGGATGCATTTTCATACAGCTGTTCTTTATTCTGAATTCCCTTTGGTCCAGCCAGGTCAGTTGTAGACAAAAGATTTATTAGGTTTTTGTAATTTTTTGTATGGATAAAATTATGTTTTGCAATTTATTTCATTTTTATCATCTTATTCAGTACTTATGTGGAAATTTCCAGATAGAAATTTCACTCTAACTTATTAATATTTTTTTTAGTGTGTTTCTTTTAATTCATTATTTGAATGCATGCAACTATTCGTTAGTCTAATTGCAGTATCAGGTTCTCTCTCTACGAAAGATTTATGATGTTGGTAGAAGTTAAGAAAATAATATAAAATAAATAAATTTCTATATAAAATTCCAGATGTATTACATGTTCGGTTTCCTGTTCCTCGTGTTTGTAATCCTCGTCATCACCTGCTCGGAGACCACCATCTTGCTCTGCTACTTCCACCTCTGCGCCGAGGACTACCACTGGTGGTGGAGGGCGTTCCTCAGTTCCGGATCCACTGCTGGCTACCTCTTTGTATACTGCTGCCATTATTTTGTCACTAAACTTAACATTGATGATGCCGCTTCAACATTCTTATACTTTGGATATACGTTTATTATGGTTTTCCTTTTCTTCTTGCTTACTGGTACTATTGGCTTCATGGCCTGTTTCTGGTTTGTAAGGAAAATATACAGTGTGGTCAAAGTCGATTAGTTTCTCCATTGGTTTGTTTGTTGGTACAGTAGACGACTTGATGTTGTTTTTTCATTTGTATATTATGATGTGTTTAGCACATTGCGCTATATTGTAAGAGGTTATCCGTAAATTATGTCAAAAGAATTTCATGTTTTTTTTTATTACTCCCTCGTTATTGACACAGACAGTCATATTTTTGAGACTGCTGCCTCTAACGTCACGTCACATATTTCTCAAAATTCGGATATTATTTTTGCCTACACAAATTACATGTTTTAATACGTAGATATATTTTGAAATAGTGATGTCACGAAATATAAGACCTCTCCCCATCCTTTTTATACAATGTCACAATTCTTCGACTTCCTCCACCTTTCCCTTATATGTGACGTAATTTAGGGATGGCCTTTAATTTCAACACAGTATCACTTGTTTTTTTTCGATAGAGAATTTTATATTGTATTTAAAATTGTCTCTTGAAAAACTACAATTTTATTATTTTAAAATTCTCAAATTGTAATTTTTTGACGCACCGAGTGAACAGTTTGTTTGTAAAATTACTTACGCAAGTGTTTGAACATTAGAATAAATAAATAAAATTAGATCGATTGACACAACGGATTGATGGATTGATACTTCAAAGTATTGTGAGACTGCTGTACACGATGTGATTAAATGTATAAAAGTTTCTATCGTTAATAAACTGATAGTCATACAGACGTTTAATGTCCATTTATTTTAGTGTTAAGCTTAGGTTATTTGTGTCCAATGGGAGTTATATTTATTTATTAAGAGAATAATTCAAAATTTATATTATATATGCGATATAAAATAGAGGCCAACATGATGGCACGTTTGACTGTAAATGGGACAGTTGTGAGCTCGATTCCCGGAGGATTTAATTATTTTCATTTCTTTATTCTGGTAGAGAGATAAAGGATAAGGCGCGGCGTTGAGTTTCACCATTCAACACACAATATCGCAAATTGAGCAGAAAATGGGGACTAATAGTCTGTGTTAAGACTCCCTCTACCTACGCTTCTATATGTATGTATATTATGGTATTTTAGCTAAAGTATGAAATAGTTTTATTGTTCCCATTGGACTTTTTACTTTTTTTGTATATAAAACATATTTTGGATTTATATCTATATATAAAAATTAACGGTCTGACCTGACTTATATGAAATTATAATAAAAAAGAATAATCATGTCAGATCTATATTCTTTGACATGCTAAGATTGTCGTAAATATACTTGTAGCTCTTTTAATTGTTAGCTAATTACCAAACTAAATATATATTCTAAATAGTTAAAGTAAAAGACACTATATTATATGCCACAGAAATTTTATAAAAGAAATAGTGTATGAATTAATCAATAATAAGAAATTGATTACAACATAAATAAGTTGCAACAAACATATTACAAGTATTTAGACGTGGCTTGATAGGAATGTATGGCTTAGTGGTCAAAGTACTTGGACAGTTTCCAAGAAGCGCGACTTAAGTCTGGCTATGTTTAAATTTTTATACGTTTCTTTTATATTGTATAATAAGTATATTATGGAATCATTAAAAATATTTTAAAATTTTAGTAACTAGCATGCTAGCCAACAATAGGAACTAGTTAGTACGCGAGCTACAAGCATATAAATCGATCGATTAATATTATGTTATATGCCTAACTAAAGTGGCTATTAAAATGTAGCTCTAAAATAAATTTTATCAATATTTTACCTTTTTTTACTCAAACCAGTTTAGTACTTAAGTGTGAATGAAATTTCACTTTATATTATCTGTGCTAGATATATGCACAATTTAACTAAAAAGGCCCAAAATGATTTACGGTTATAAGTATAAAAATAAAAATTAATTAAAATACCTACATTAAACTTATTAATGTATCTATTTTTTCTTCATAAGTAAAGCCTTAAAAAAAAACAACACACTTGCCGTGTAAATATTGAATGGCGGAACTCCAACGATGACATTAGCCGACTAAACTCACTACAACTACATGTATATAAGTAAAAGTTTTTCTCTAAGTGGGAATTGAACCTGTAAGTGAACGCGCAATCAGGCTTGTGTAAACTAAGCCAAGATGGCATTTAATTTTACTATAGCACTACTGTTACAGAGTTCCCGAACCTTTTGAGTGATCATTTAATATTATTTACTAATTACACTGTATTGAAACTAAAATAGACAATAGTATTGATGAATGAGATGTTTAAAGGGTTAGTGCTGAGTACTTTTTTTTAAAATAGCGTGCAATTATAGTATACAGTATATACATATGTACATACATATGTTACGGGATATTTCAACTATATATTACTGTAGGTACTACATTCAATTCTTTTTGACATCGCACTTTTGTATGCAATGCAAGGCATTTTTTTTCTGTTTATTAAAATATATATATTGAAAATCATTATGGTGAATATAAATCAAATATGTTAGTCATATTACAAGATTTTAACTTCAGAATGATTACATTAATATATATCTCAAGAAAATTCCAGAAAGATATTATTAACAACTATATTTATTTATTTGTTATTTTTTATATTTAACATTTTTTATATTCTATATATTTTAATATTTCCAAATCACATGAAGATTAAATGTACAAACTGATATTTTAACATACATTATTAAAAAGAATGTTTATAAATTTTTATTTCAAATTTGACTATAATAATTTATAAGCCACATATTATTATTTTGTAAATTCATTTTAGGAGTTTAGTTTGTAGTCATTCTTTTATTACTTAGTACTTTGTGTTATTCTATGTGATTATTTGCTGTATTTCATTTATTTTAAGGGATTTATTTCATATAACATTAAAAGTTATATAAATGTTTAAACTGTGCTTTGTTCTTTCAAAACAGTTGAATGTAAACAATAAATTAACTATTTTATAAAGATTTTTTATTTAAACACCAACCCCGTTTTTTAAAAAAAAAACATTTAAGTATCCGCAGAAAACGTGATTTGTTTTCATATAATATAAATGAAGTACATGTAACATAATTTCTGAATATCGAGGCCGTCGTGGCGCAGGAGCACAAGCGTATGCGACTGTAAGCGCGACAGGTTGTGGGCTCGATTCCTACTCCAGCAAATAAAATAATTAATATATTCATTTTATCAATCGGGTAATGAGGCGTGGTGTAGTTCCACCACTCAGCATGGAATGCCTCCAGAATTTGAAGGAAAGTGGGGAACGGAAGTGTCTTAACACTAGTTTTCCTCTGACTGCCTACATGCAAAATACATCGTGAAGCTAAAAAATAATAAAACATTAAGTTTTCAAACTACTTTTTTATGTAAAAATAATTGAATGTAAACATTCAACAAATTCACTTTTTTATAAAAGTATTTTATTTAAGTATCTATTCTGATTTAAAAAACCGTTGTATCAGTGCTCCATACTCTTCTGCTCGCACAAGACTAGACTTTTTCAAAAATTAAAAACCAATATGCATTTTTTCTAAATTCTCAATCACTGTCACTTTCTGAGAGATCTGCCTTATCTTTGGGTACAGGCAGCTTTCTTTTAGTAGTTTTCTTTTTACGATCTATTTTAGTTTTACGAAATACTTCAATAGCTTTTAGTTTGTTCTCCAATAAATGTTGTTTGTCCTTTTCCCTTTGTGGTATTATTTCTTGGACCCTATCGCTTTTCGGAATTTTTATATCTAATGTGGACTCAATACTTTTGACTGCAGATGAATTAACAATATGATCTATTTCTTTAAGTTCTTCGTTCTTGCTTCTCTTAGGGTTAGAGGGACCAGCTTTAGAGTCATTGGTTTTAGTTTTAGCTGTTCGTTTCTTTGTAATTTTAACAACTTCTGTTTCATTAGTTTTGTCCAAAGGCATTTCTGGTCCCATTTTTTGTACTGCTGCTTTAACTCTTTTACTCATTTGATCTTCTAATGACTGGAATTCCACTTTTCGTTTATAGTAATCGTACACACTCTTTTGGCTCTTACGATCAACCATTCTTTTCAGCACTGGTTTTATAATTTCATCCAGTTTGTTTTGAGACCATCCAAACTTTGACTTGGTGTAATCTCTTAGTATTGTGATATCTATTTTGCCCCATGTGAATTTTTCTTCACTTCTTTCAATATTTGGTTCCAAGTATGCTTGGACAACCTAAAAAGTATCACAAACAATTTATAAATATATAAATATTTATTTTACACAGGATAACTAAAACCGAAAAATACATATTTATTGTGAGAATATTATATTCACGGATTACTAGTGTTAATTATTTAACACTAGTAGTCCGCTTGCGCCATCCAAACATTTGAAATACACAATTATTTATTTACTAATCTGAATCATTGCAGTGTCTTAAGTATATTATAATGATTTAAGTTACTCACTCTTACACTAGGAAAATCATCCGTAAGGGAAACATTTTTTAGCTTTTTCTTCAAATTAATATTGTCTGTGCGCCTCCCAGCCTGGACCCATTTTTTAAATTCTTGCAAACCAATTACTAATTCTTGATACAGCGTTTGTTTATTGGAACTCTTAGTCATTTCCATATTTATTTTCTTCTTATTGAATGGGAAAGATGCTAGAATTTCTAAAGCAGTGACCGGACCTACACCTTGTACTCCAGTTGTATAGTCACTACCAACTAATAGAGCTAAAAGTACTAATTGCTCTCTGGTTAAATCTGTAAGAAATTGTTTTGTATAATGTTTGTATAATGGTAAATTTAATATTAAGTTCAATTTCTATTATATATTTCTTTTACATAAATAATATAGTGTTAGTTATTAAAAAAATCGAACATTAATATATATTAAATATTCTTTTATTCTTTGAGATTTAATTGTATTTTTTTAGCATTGCAACTTCTATATTAAAATATTTTTTGTAGTAGGAATACACAAATTATTTAGGAATACACAATAATTGTTCCTTATTAATAAAATCTACTTACTAAAAGACTTTTCAATCCTCTCACTCAAGAACTGTAGAACATGCTTTTTCTGATTGAAGAAATTTTTGTAAACAGTTCTCCCTCCAAACAACCAAATATCACTATCATCAGTTATAGTCCCATCTGTTAAATTAACACTTTCTAAGAAAGCGCATTGGGCTTCAGCCTCCATTGGCGCTATAATGTATGGAATTCCGAACACTTGTAGTAATTCTTGCGCCTCTTTAGTCATTTGTTCAGTAATATTCCTACCGATTCGGTCTAAGCGACCCTTTTCTTGGAATAAGCCTTCTTCCTGTACTTCAAGTTCTGATACAATAGTATTCAATGTTTCTCTTGATATTGGATTCTTTTCAGGTATTTTAGATTTTTTATTGTTTTCATCAATTTTTTCTTTTGAAGTAATTGATTCATTTTGATTTGTAATATTATCTTCTTTGGTTTTGTTGTTATCACATTCTTTAACAATTGTTTCAATTGAAGGTGTATTTTTATTTTCTATACTTTTGATATTTTCGATTGTAGCAGAAGTAGAAATTTCTTTTTCATTTTCAATCTTTTTATTATGCTCCAATTTTTCATTTAATTTCACATCTACAGCTTTATCTTCATCTTTTTTATTGTTATTATTATTGGTACTAGCTTTATCATTATTAAAAAATACCGTTTTTTCAATATTAGGTGTAGTATCTTTCTTGTCTTCTGCATCAAATATATCTGCGAAAATATCATTCTCTACTTTGTGTCCCATATTAAGAGTGAGCTCAATAAATGGTTTCTTAGGTTGATCACTATCAGAAACTTCTTCAAACTCATCTCCACTGGAACTTGATTCTTTAGCAGATGCTTCTGTAACACTTGTTGAAGTTTCCAACTTTGAAATTTTTTTGTTAGATTCTGATCCGTCTTCCGTACTTGTATCAAGAGATATAATTTCATTTCCTGGATTTTCTATACAAATTATTGAAGTTTCAGTATCATTTACGTTAATTTCATTTTTGTTACATACATTTTCGTTTATAATAATCATTTGTGCCTTGCTCTCATCAAGAACTTCAGTTTCTGATTTTATATTTATAATTTTCAAAGCACTTTCTTTTTTTACATTATTTTCATCATCATCAGAAGATGTTAATTCAATATTGTCTTCAATAATGCTTTTTTCTTGATTGAGTTCTTCTATTATCTTATTAACATCGGACTCCTTTTGTTTGTATTTATTGTTATTTTTGGAGGTAACTAAACTATCTATAGCCTTATGAGTGAAATCACTGTATTGCATTATGTAAGCTTTAGCAGAAGACATGTCTGATTGTTCGAAACCATCATCATCCTCACTATAATCAGTATCTGTTAAGTACGAAGTCCATGAATCATCCGCTTTTGATGTACAAGCACTAGTATCAGGATCATCAACACATTCTAAAGACATCTTTATAGCCTTTTGCAAATCATCTTCTAACTCATCATGCTTAGGAGATTTTCTTATTTCATTGGTTGACCTTCCAACCTCTGTATTTTCTATTGATTCCTTTTGTTTTGCTTCCATTTCCCTCTTTTTAGCATCTTCTAAAGCTTGTTTAACATTGTTTATAAGCAAATACCTAGTTGTGTTGTCAGATGCGATACGGCGACTTGGCAAGCTATCTACATTAGTGTCTATGCCCTCTTCGTTAAGTAATGATTCAAGTTCATTTAAAGACATGCATCCATCACCCATTTCTTTTTCTGTTTCTTCCAGACACTCTTGTAATTTGCGTCTTTTAAGCAACCTTTGCATCTAATATTTCACAGAAAATGTTGTAATTTCAATTGTTACTTACAAAAAATAAACCATTAATATTATTTGAGAACTTACTTGAAAATCAGAAAAATTATCACTTTTCTTTGGTAAGGTATGCATTTTTCCCCATGAATTCATTTTTCTTGTTTCTTTTAATTCTACAAGTAAATCATACTTCTCTTTCAAAGGTAAGTTTTTAAATTTATCTGATTCAAGATCAACTGAATGTAAGTCAATGGACGAAGCACTTGTACTTTGTTCATCCTCAGATCTGAAATAGTTTTTGGCTTAGATATCTAGTCACAAACAATATAAACAAAAAACTAATTTACGATATACACAAAGAACATACTCAGACTCAAACTCAGACTCAGTCTCTGCTTCTTTTTCAGGTAACGCAGGTAATTTAAAAAGATCATCATTATTGTCTGCTTGTTTATTTTTCTTTGGTGAGATTTGTTTGCCTAATAATGCACTGATGGCTGTCTTTTTGCCCAATATAAGTGCTATTTCCCTTTTTAATTTTTCTGATTGTGAATTATATTTTGATTTGTTATCTTGCCTCTTTGCCTAAAAAGAATGAATAATGTATATCAGACAGCACTAAATCATAATAAACAAATGTTATTATAAACGGTTTGTTTGTACACAATCTTTTATATTATGTTTGGTATTTAATCAACCCTGTTATGAAAAAATGTAGTTCAAAAGAAATGATGAAATGCTTCCAGCAGAAGACTTATAATTCATTACTGACTTATTGTTTTCTTACAAGATTAAAGACTCAATTACTTAAGACTATAAGATGACTACTTACAATAGTTTCCTTTTTTAAATCTGGAAATCCGCCATCAAACACGAAAACAGGCTTTATTCTAAAATATAGTAATTTACAAAGTCGTTGGAACAATCCCATAAGATGGGCATTTGGGAGAGGAGCACCTTTAGCATCTTGGTATCCTTTCACCATCTGATGCAACCATATTGAAATGTCTGTTTATCATTAAAAAAATGTTAAATTTATCCATTCAATAAAGCTTGCTAAGTATCAAATTGACTAATGACATATGAAACACCTACCAACAGCAAGGATTTTGTTTTCGAGAGTCTCTACCGGCACAGGTTTGCCGGCGGGCTCGATCAGCCGCCACAGTCCAGTGACTCCCATCGCGAGTTATTAAATTCCAGAACTGATTTTTTGTTTTATCTAATCTATATAACAGTCTACATAACAAAGGTCGTTTCCCACGAGATCTCCGGTCAATCGTCGGTCTCTTCCTCACACATCGCAACCTTTTCGCTCCGTGAACTCGACTTATTTATTACGCACACAACAACAATACGAAATAATGTTTGCTACTGGGTGCTGCGGGGCGCGGGCGGCCGCCGCATGCATTCGTAGGTGTTCGGTTCACTACATACAATATCAAATGTTTTACTACACCGCGACGCCCACTCTTTCCCACAGTTTATTTTCTCACGCCCCATGCGTAACCCCACATCCTACGGCCGGCCGCCTGTAGTCGACACTCGGCAGCGGCACTCGCATCACTCGATTTAATTCGCGCGCGTGTAATCGACAACACGCTGGTCGCCGCACATCACTCCGTGTCTATGGCTTTCCTTGACAGTTCATATTTTTAGCGTTGTTGTATTTATACTCGAATAAACACAAGTTTTTACTAACTTTTGTTTTACAAAACAATAAAGAAGATCGAGTCCTTTAGAGATGTTATGTGAAAACTAAATATTTACATTTAAACATTAAAAAAGTCAATTTGGCAACGTAGACTAAACTATCTGAATTTTTTTCCGTCGAACAGGTGTTATTGAATGAATGTGTGTTACAGTTCCCATCGTTAATTATTTATTTATGGTGTTGTGAATAATAAAAGTGTATCGATTGATTGATCGCAGCATATTTTAAGTAAGAAACGGGTATCATCACCAACGAGTAGAGGAGATTTATCACAAATTTATAAGAGAGACGCTAACGGTAGGTGATATTGTTTACACGATGTGTTCCAGTGTCAACCTGCTCGTTCACCTACGATAATGCTATAGAAACGGCGCCATGAGTAGATGATACTTTAGTCCCTTTATTATGATGTTGGAGTTAAGGTGAGAGTGAGCCGTGGCGAGCATGCCTCACCAGTACGGCGCGGGCGCGGGTGGCATGGGCGGGGGCCCTCCGTCGCCGCCGCCGCAGCACGGCGCGCTGTACCCGCGCTACGCCGCCGCCGCGGGCCCCGGCGCCGGCGCCTACCGCCCCGAGGAACGTCGCCTCACCCGCGAAGCCATGGAGCGCTACCTCCGTGACCGCTCCGATATGGTAGTAGTCATCCTTCACGCCAAAGTTGCTCAAAAGTCGTACGGTAACGAAAAGAGATTCTTCTGCCCTCCACCATGCATTTATTTATTTGGAGATGGCTGGCGGCTGCGACGTGAACGAATGTTACGGGAAGGCGAAACAGAGCAAGCGTCTCAGCTGTGTGCGTTCATAGGAATAGGCAACTCTGATCAAGATATGCAACAATTGGACTTAAATAATGGAAAACAATATTGTGCTGCTAAAACTTTGTACATATCAGATTCAGATAAACGTAAACACTTTATGCTCTCAGTTAAGATGTTCTATGGGAATGGTCATGACATTGGTATTTTTAATAGCAAAAGAATCAAAGTTATATCTAAGCCGTCAAAGAAAAAGCAATCTTTAAAGAATGCTGATTTATGTATTGCTAGTGGAACGAAGGTAGCTTTATTTAATAGACTAAGATCACAAACTGTATCAACAAGGTATCTTCATGTTGAGAATGGTAACTTTCATGCATCTTCTACACAATGGGGTGCATTCACAATCCACCTCTTAGATGATAACGAGAGTGAATCAGAGGAATTTGCCGTCAGAGATGGATATGTGCATTATGGCTCTACTGTAAAACTTGTCTGTTCTGTGACAGGGATGGCCCTACCAAGACTTATTATTAGAAAGGTAAAAATGGATGGTATTTTTTACTTTATTTTAAATTGTTACAAAAAGCTATAAATCAAATCAAATAGTGTAATGATCTTTTTATATCCAGGCTATATAATAAAATATATTAAGAACTCAATTATAATATACATTACATTATTTATATAACAATTACATAATATCTTGTTCTATCTATAATGATGTAAATAGTTACCTATCTGAATTTAATTAAAATACAATATAACCTTTAAGTTAGTAAATTCTAACATAAATTTCTAATATCTTTAGGACCAAGAATTTCAAAGAGAACTGACAAAACTAGTTTTAAATATATTTATATATATAATAGACTGAACCCTCATATTAAATTTAAGCAGAGGAAACCTAACATTTAGATGTTTAGTTTCTCACACACTGCTCAATATTTAAATAAAAAAATAAATAAAATAAATCAATATTTAATATATTTTATGTTGTGATGTAACTGAACGCCATGCTATAACTTACCAAAGTGAGATAATGAACATAATAATTCATTCTTTAGAATGAAAATTGAACCCAGTATTTTCTCATGTACAGTTAAACACTCAGATGTTGTGTTACACTTGCCTCTATTAATAAAAATATTATGTATGATATACAAATAATTATAGTTTATTTTTTATAAAAAAATTTACCATTTAAAATGATTATACAGGTGGATAAACAAATGGCACTCTTAGAAGCAGACGATCCTGTATCACAACTCCACAAATGCGCATTTTATATGAAAGATACGGAACGCATGTACCTTTGTTTGTCACAAGAAAGGATCATACAATTTCAAGCCACACCATGTCCTAAAGAACCAAATAAAGAAATGATCAATGATGGTGCCTGTTGGACAATTATATCTACAGATAAAGCAGAATATCAATTTTATGAAGGCATGGGGCCAGTGAGGTGAGAAACAATGTGTTCAAAATGTATACTAATTTTGTTAAGCTGAAGAGTTTGTTTGTTTGAACATACTTATCTCTAGAACTACCAGTTCGGAGTAGGTTTTAATCGCTTTTTGTGACACGACTTCGTGACGATTTTTTTTGTGCTAATTTTATAAATACTTTATTATTAATATTTTACAAAATCAGCTTCACACTGTATGCCGCATACAGCATGGTAGACAGAGGGAACCTAGTGTTAAGACACTCCATTCCCTACTTTCAGTCGAATTCTGGAGGCCTTGCCTGTTGAGTGGTAGAACTCAACGCCGCGCTTTGCCTCGACAACAGAGCGGAGAAATGGAAATATAATTTTAAGTAAATATTTCATCTCCTTGAGTGGGGATCAAACCCACAACCAGTCGGTTTTATAGTCACACTTTGTGCCGCTGCGCCATGACTGACCTCATTTATTTTATTTTATAAATACTTTATAATATTAATATGAAATTGATAAAAAGATAAACAATTAAAATAAATGGAGCATCTTGACACTAGGTTCTCCTCTGTATCTAAGTCTGCTAAATATGAAAAAGCATTAAGCTGATGAAAGATACTATCATATGTATTTAAGGTTCCTTGATTACCTTAAGATGCTTTAAAAGGAGAATAACTGTTACCAAATTTTATAAATTAAAATGTATTATACAGTATATAGTACAATTTTAGATCTGCATATACAAAATAGTTTATTCAATTATTCATATATAATTTATAAAAGTAATATTTTAAAGCTTTATTAAAGTTATATGGTTTTGCGCGAAGTATAAAAAAGTTTTTTTCCCATATCCGTATTAATTTCGGGAAATTCTGTGATGGGCACGAACCACCCCTTCCCGCTTATTCCTACGCCCGTGCTCTCAGCTGCTATGTATGAAAAGTGTAAAGTAACGTAGTAATGAGTTAGAAAACAAGCATATTATTTAAACTTGGGGGCTTGTATTGACTGTCGGCTGTAATGGCGCTTAATGATGAGAATGTGAGGGGAGCTAGGACTCTACTGAAATGGGGACTCAGTCAATTGCTAGATTATATTGTCAATTACGCTTTCTGTTGTTATGTGTTGAACGTGAAGCTATTGTATGAAATATTGAAATTTTCCTAACCAGTATGTTATGTCAAAAAAATAAACGAGATAAGGTTGTATATTTCTGTATATAATTATCTACATAAATTTTCTGTATAACAATTTATTTTCAAAAATTACCATTTTTAAGATATAGCATTTCCAACTATGCGTGCAAATATCACGTAGAAATAAAGAACAATTGTGGACGGTGAAGATTTTCTTTAATTACTACTACTCAATGCGCGAACTTCAACTGATAAAATTATTTCGTTTTATAACAGTGTATACCCTTGAATCAAATCAGCTTCGCGCTGTTTCCTGCACGCAGCAGGATAGGTAGAGAGAACCTAGTGTTAAAACATTCCGTCCCCCACAATTGTATACAATTGTTTGCGCGATTTTTGGTAAAATTGAAATGTACGGATAAGGATAACCCGGCCTATATGTATAGTCAATACGAGCGAACCGCTCACAGCATCGCCCGATTGAATGATTCTATCTAGCTTTCCTCGATAGCTAAACTATCCACACAAAAATATTTTTTCAATTTAAACCAGTAGCTCCTGAGATTAGCTCATTCAACGAAATAAACTTCTTTGCTTTATAATATCAGTATATGTAGATAGGTAATTAATTATAAAACGTATTATACTTTATAGAAACTTATTCATGAAGCTTCGTTACTTTTCTTATTACTAGTGAAATCGGTAAGGAAATTTAAATAATATTAAGATAAAAATTTAAATTACATTGGCAAATAATAATAAAAAATCTTTACAAGTCGTTTCATTTGAATATCGTTTTATCTAATGAATAGGAAAAAATAATAAAAAAAAATATAATTAGAAAAAGTTCTGACTCAAGTTTATTGCGTTATAGAGCGTTATAATAACATATTTTTTTTATAAGTAAATTAGAATAAGAAAAAAATACTCTGCCATCCCTACACTAAAGTATGCAAAATGTGGATCCAAGTTTATGTTACGCAACATAACTTTTATATATTTAATTATTTGTCGTGATACATTTATTATATAAGTACGGAGGCAGATAGCAGATTAGCGGAGAGTTTATTTTCATGATATTCTCTATGTCTGTATTATAATGTGAACCTACTTTTTATCCGGCTGCGCGCAAAACAAGGTAATGTCTTTATCAGTATACAGATATTGGACTTCCTTTTTTTCCTTTTAGTTTTATGCCGTCGAGATTTTTGTTTTATACATATATTTATTTTTATAAACGTTAAAGATTTAACATTTTAAGCTTGTAATCGTAAATTGTCATCAGATCGCCCGTAACACCCGTGCCATTAGTCCACTCACTAAATCTCAACGGAGGAGGAGACGTAGCCATGTTGGAATTGGCCGGGGATAACTTTACCCCTTCATTGCAAGTCTGGTTCGGGGATGTCGAAGCGGAAACCATGTACCGCTGCGCAGAGTCCATGCTCTGTGTGGTTCCAGATATAACGCAGTTTAGAGGGCAGTGGCTGTGGGTCCGACAACCTACGCAGGTGAGGATCTTTTAAAACATTATATTTTTGTTACTATTGGTTATTAAATATTTTTAATTCAAATTCTTAGTATTGAGTATTAGATTTTTTTTTGTCTATCAATTTAATTAACAAGCAACTTTTTTTTTTCTTTACGCACATTTTACATTGCGTTCGTTATACAGACACAACATTGTGACACGATATTTGGTCATAATTATTGAGAAAATGTAAGTGATTTAAAAAAATATATTATAGTGTAATCATTTATTTATCACATATTCAGTAATTGGTGTGATTATAATAAATAGCATATACCTAAGTATAGTTATGAAATTTAATGGCGACGATAGTCCGGCAAGATCCTTCTGCAAAAAATTAATATTTTGGAAAAATTGCTACTTATATCCCAAGATAGTCTCCTTGTAGCTCAATACACTTGTCCCAATTCTTGAATTTAATTTATTACTATTTGAAAAATATATTTCTTGGAGATAGAGCACTTTCATCTTCACAAATGGAGCTGTTTTTTCTAGAATGCGGCGTTGAATCGGCCCAAGAGCCTTGTGACCGTTTTTTTCTTTCTTTAGGATGATGATGTAAAACATACCTTGTGAATCCAATAAAATAGTGACCATCACCGCAGGACGCTGTCTATGTCGTCATTCTCGCAAATAAGGAATCGAGGATTTTTGTCACGTTGTCCTCTAAAATCGTCATATCCAATTTTTGATAGAAAGGAAAAGAGTCACCAGCGCGCTTAGAGCGCTCTTTGATTTTAATGCGCTATTTCCCGTCCAAAAATAATCCAATTACTGATCGATATTGCATTTGTTAATTTTTTTTTAAATCTGCAAACTTGCTGACTAGTCAAAACCCACTGGTCACTCGAAAATTAGAAATTTAAAAGGAAGAATAATTTTAAAATCAAATTCTACAGTCGTGGCGTACGGGCACAAATGTACAGGTGAAATATTCATATAAATTAATATTTCCATTTCTTCGCTCTGGGCTCCAGACAAAGCGCGACGTTGAGTTCCGCCACTCGCACTGCCGCAGAAAGTGGGGGACCGAGTTTCTTAACACTAGTTTCCCTCTGCCTACCCTGCTGTTTGCAGGATACAGCGTGAAGCTGGTTTATTTTCATTTAAATTGTGCCATCTACAGATAACTTAAGGGCTGACATGTATTTTGAGAATCAGACTTTATCCTATTGTATTTTGTTGTAAAAATTTTGTTCTTATTGGCCCTTATTTATAAAAAAAAAAATTACTTCGATACCGTTTACAACTTATATAGGAGCATATAACGCTCCAGTTAGAACTTCGTACATATTATTTTTGTGGTCAAATTAATGATTTTTATTTTTATCTAATACAAACATATTCTATAAATATTTGAAGCTTACAAATGTGCAAATAAAATATTTATCAATGACGCACAATAGCAAAATGTCACGTTCCCATGAAATGTTTTCTAGACGATGGTCAGTTTAAAAATACAAGATAAAACTCTGTACATACCAGATTAAAGTGTCTCCCCGCGCTACATGTTTGTTTGCTTCGACAAATCGCAGAAATTTTTGTACTGATTTTGATATAGTTAATAATAACTGTATAATATGCGGATCGATCGATCGATAAACATACTGTTATTAAAATTGCCGGGTAGGCAGAGGGAACCTGAGATCCTAGTGTGAGACACTCCGTTTCCATTAAGATACTTTCATTTTCCACATTCCGCCGAATTCTGAAGGCGCCGAGTGTTGCGTGTGTAGCGGAACTCAATGGTGCACGTGGCCTCGTTACTAAAGGAAATGAAAATATTAAAATTTTCAATTAGAATCGAACCCACAACACATCGAACCTGTTGCGTTTTTGCGACGACTGGGGTGCAGGGGCATAAGCGTGCGACTGTAAACGCGGTTTATTTTATTATTTAAAATTATATAAAGCTTACCATTGATGGAAGAAACACAACCATAGAAGGGAAATATATTGACATATCAACGACGTTTCTTAAAATTGTCACACTTGCTAAATTTTATAATAGTTATGGTGTGAGAAACGGAAGTGTCTTAACGGAATCTAGGTTCCCCACAATTTTAATGCGGGATAATAGTATTTTTTTTTAGTTATCATTTATTAATATTTTTCGAACAGTATTTATAAATTTAAAAAATAAAGTCAGTAATAATCGACTCTTCTACTTGTTGCTACTATAATTCTAATATAGTTTGGGATAACGTCTGATGTAAAAAGTTATGAGTATTTTCATAGTTTTTAAATTTGGTCTTACATAATTAGAAATACTTAGATGATTATTAACTTTACTGTGTATTTCATGCCACAACATTACTTTTATACTATTTTATTTAAACAATCGTCTTAACACTCGACCAAAGTCAGGCTAGGACTCTAATTTATAGTAAGTTTATGTAAATACCTATGTAGAATAAATAATTTTCTTCAACGTTTTAATACTATTAAGGTAGAATTTATACTTTAATATTTAAATTAGTTCGCATTTACACAGACCTAAAATAAAAAAAATAGCTAAATTTATGGTGTCGCGTTAGTCTATAAAATTCGATATTATACAAGTTCACCTGTGAAATTTATGTATTTATCGATTTATTTAAATATTCATGTGAAAAATAATAATCTAATCAGTACTTGTACAAATATGAAAACGTTTATAAAGCTTTATTGTATGGGGGAGATACTTGTATATTAGTTATTTATCAAATTCATATCGAATAGATTATATTTTGACGGCAACTTTAAATTAGTTAATTTATTTTGATTTAGTTTCCCAACTTTTGTTTTTTGTTTGGCCATAGTAGTATTTTTATAGTAGTATAGTTTAGGTATGCTTTTTACTAACTTTTTGTTTATCAGCCATTCTTTATTATTTTTTTTAGCTTTACGCTATATCACGGACGTTGCAGAGTAGGCAGAAGGAAAAAACCTATTGTTAAGACACTCCTTTCCTCGATAAGACACTTCCGTACCCCACTTTCCACTAAATTCTGGATGCATTGCGTGTTGAGTGGCTAACCAGAATGAAGAAATGAAAATATTAAATATTTCATTCCCCCGAATGGGAATCGAACCCACAACCGTCGCGTGCCCAAAACGGCCTCAATTTTTATATTTGTGATTGGTTCAAATACCGACCATATTTAAATTATATATTGTTATAATAATTTACATATATTTAAAACCCATATCATATCGTTTTAAAAGTTAACATAATTTGTGATTTTAACGTAATGAAGGTGTTCAAGAGAACAATTGGAAAGTGTCCGACTCTTATAATATCATCATCATATTTCGCAAATGTGACATTTTGAGAATATTGCCGCTGATATGCCAATTTATTCTCTTCTATGGTTGTGGTTATTCCACCATAACTTTGTCAGCCCCTTATATAATAAATAATAATAAATATAATTTAAACGAGAGAAATAATCATATTATACTAATATTGATGACTAAATTGTTATTAGGATATTAAACATCTTATAATGGCTCTAGCCATATTTCATGATTTATTTTTGAAATATCCACTATTATTTTCTCATCATTTATTACTTTCATGAATAATGCAACTACAATAAATAATCATTCTATTTCGTAATATGTGCGATGAGAATTTAATCAGAATATTTATATAATAGTAAAGAAAATATTGTAGTAATTTATCTATGATTATCTCACGACCCGGTTAGACAGTACCTACGACTTCCGTAAACCTATGGATATTTTCTTTCTTGTCGAAAAATTTGTAGTATTGCATTTAAAATTTTTGTATATGGACATGTGTAGGCAGAGGGAACCTAGTGTTAAAACACTCCGTTCCCCACTTTCTGCCGAATTCTGGAGGCATTAAGTGTTGTGTGGCAGAACTCAACGCCGCGCTTAACCTCGACACCAGAGCGAAGAAATGGAAATATAAATTTAAGTAAATATTTCATCTCCTCGAGTGTAAAACTGAGTGGTTGTGGGTATCGAACCCACCCCAGGATCGATACCCACAACCACTGGTTTTACAGTCACAGTTCGTGCCGCTGCGCCACGACCGGCCTCAATTGTGTATTAAGCTATATTTGTGTATATTATCTAAATAGTTAAAATAATAGTAATATAAATATTATAATATATTTTTTACTCTATATAATATTTTACCGAAATGATAAAACATTGGTGGCACAAGCACCGAAATGATTAAATGGTATAAAATATTGATACATTAAGTTCTCTCTGCCTTCTTTACTACATGTGGAAGATGCGTGAAGTTAAAAAAAATATTTGTAAAAACAAAAACCCCGACTGCATAAAACTAAAAAGAAAATAAACAAGCCCAATAGTTTATTAGGATTAACAGTCGGGACCTCTTTCAATGACACGGGGTTCCTAGTAAAGATTTTATTGATTAAAGAATCACTTATGGGTCCCGACTGTTAATCCTAATAAACTATTGGGCTTGTTTATTTTCTTTTTAGTTTTATGCAGTCGGGGTTTTTGTTTTTACAAATATTTTTTTATTTTCACTTTTTTGTTAGGATTTATTAAAGTAATGATAATCATGTTATACCTTTTTGAAGTCCTCGTATTAAGCTCTTGAATTTGATACCCATATTGTGGTATTCGAAACGAAAAAAATTTTTTTCACTAAGTCCAATGGGATCCCACAGCTGTCATGATTATTTTTTTTAACGTCACCTATCTAAGAACACTTGGGCTGTTAATATAAATCTAATGATACATCAATTGTGTAAATCCGTTCAGAGGTTGTGGAGATATGAGGTAATAAAGAATATTACATACAAGATACGCGCGAAAAACATAACCCTTCCTTAGCAGTCGGGAAAAAAAGTGGACGTGTATTCTTTAATAATATTTGGTATATTTAAAGTCCAGTTTTACAATATCTTTGCTACTTCCTATCTCTTTCTCCGTAAAATATATTTTTATTTTGTTTACATTTACATTATATATTTTCCTTCTACTAAATGATTTATGTATGTAATAAAGAACTTAATTTTTATTATCTATATTAAATTGACTACCACTCATACAGGTGCCAGTGTCGTTGGTCCGCAACGACGGCATCATCTACGCGACGGGGCTGACGTTCACGTACACGCCGGAGCCGGGCCCGCGCCCCGCCTGCGCGCCCGTCGACGACGTCATGCGCCCCGAGCACGCCTGGCACGACGCGCACCGCCTGCCCGACGCCTTGCAGTAGACCTCCTCACTGACATTACTGACCTGTCTATTGCTTGATACGATGCAGTAGTAGAGTCCATATTGACACAATGCGTAGTGCGATGCGAAATAACTGACAGTACTGACTACATATTGCGGTAAATGGCCAATATAGGTTTTGCAGTAGTACTGACGGAACTGACACAAATTATATACAAGATTGCGATATAGATTTGGGGCTATACTTTGATGGTTGTACTATGTCTATTATCTGGTAATCGAGTGCAACATATATACAATGCGGTCAACGAGTCGTGGCCGCTCTAAAGTTAGGTTTACTAAACAAATTATTCGATAAGAAAATAATCAGAAGTAGAAGAAGTAAAAAAAAATGTAAAATTAAATCGCGCAGCCATTTAGAGCTGCATGACGTCCACGACTCTGACCGTAATATACGCGCAATGCGCAGCTTCATATAAATTACCAAATGTGTATTTCATATTAAACTGTATATTTGTGTAAAATGAGAAAGTTTATTTAATTTTTTAAATATCTTTTAATATTTTGTGACAAGAGTACCAACCAAGCCTATATTCTTTAAACCTACACAATATGTACTATGTACACATAGACATATTTAAAGTATATATGCATCTTTGATCCATACTTTAATTCTTTTTATTAATGATATCTATTAAAATATTTCTGTGAAAAAGAAGACACATAGTAAACTTTTTTTTCATAAAAAAAAACCACAAAATAAAAAAGTAAATAATTATGAGAAAAATGTAAGCAATGAAAGGCCTTATTAATAAATTAAGTCATATTATGGCGTGAATAGAACTTTGAAATGCATGACATACGTTAATATTATAATATTTTTTTTGTTTTATACATCATATCTTGAGGCTGATCGTGGGTTCAATGCCCGCTCGGGGAAATGATGATATTCAAATTATTTTCATTTCTCCGCTCTGTATACATAGCGTGGCGTTAAGTTACGCCACTCAATGTCTCGAAAATAGAGTGGTAAACGGGTAACGAAGTGTCTCAGTACTAGATTCCTTCTGCCTACCTTGCTATACGGGAAAAAGCGTGAAGCTGCATACATTATGCCTTTTCTAATCTATTAGAGACTAGAAAGGCCAATAGCTTATAAACTGATTATGTAACATAATTTTATTAATAATAATAAATATTATTATGACGAAACGAATAATTTTGTATTATACAAAGTGTGCCTAATTAATTAAGTCGGTACGATTATTTTTGTCGAGATTATAACACCAAAATGCTATTATTAAGGTTATGGTAGCAATTTTTAATAATGCTTTGTAAAGTATTTTTTTTTAATTTTATTATTATATAATTTGTGCCCGTGATTCGGATATATATCGATATGATTAGTGTTTATTATTATACTGGCATAAAATAGGTAGTTCCTAAGTCGGTCATTAAAAGCCAAGTTGAAATTAAAAAATAAACAACAAAAAAATAATTACTATAATTAAAAAGAGATCTCTCTGCTCTTGAATTTATTTCATCGGGGCCAAATAGCTGTAAAATCCATGACGAGTCATTGTGTTTATTATATTGCTATTAAGTATCCATAGGCTTATGTATTTTTTTTTATTATTTTGGACTTTGAGTCGTGATGTGTGTAAATTCAAATATATTATGATTTATGAAGGCATCTACAATATTGAGATATATTTCTTTCATAAGACGAACATAGATGATAGGTAATTTAAAAATAAATAATTATTGTAGAATTCATTTTTGTATTTAAATAAAACTCAAAACAAATTTATGGTTCGGTTGTTACAAAAATGAGATTATATTCGGAATCGTGGGAAATTCTCACAATTAAATGTGGCTTTGTTTTAAAAATCATATTAATGCAGTTATTATCACAAAGCTCTTGAAATTCATATCATAAAAAGTGTATACGATAACCGGGCAATGAATTTGTTTACCGAATAACCTCAGTTGACGGCGAGCTATCGAATTGTTTGTATGTTTGTATGTACATTACTCACTTTTTAATGAACAATGTATGGAGATAAATAGACGTAATACATCGTAATTTTTATATATAAAAAAAGCAAAAATGAAATTATATTTATTTAATGCATTACGAATGTTTCTTTGTACGATTCACGGTATCGGCGTGTGTGTTGTAGTGATTTTTGAACATTCCATGTGGAAAGTTTTATAAGTACAAAAAATATAATATTTTTATAAAGAAAAAAAAAGAGATTTTTTGAGAAGACAAAATTATTTTATGGGATCGGTAGTGACAGTATTACAAGGAATTAGTATTAGACGCAATTAAGAATTATGCCGTCAATTTGTAAACTAAGCAACGTCTCGGTTGGAGCATTTTATCATTTACATTTCTATGTATAAAGATCATGTTTGAGAATTTATTGTTTGATGTTCATGTAATTACGATAATGTGATATTATGGAAGAGTAATTGATTCTAAAACATGAATATTTTAGTAAAACTGAATTTAATAATATATTTCTTTTATTGTTGACATTCCCCCCTACCCCTTCATTTTATCTTAAACAATTAAATTATAATTTAATACGGGCGTAAATTAAGAAACAAAGAGCAGAGCAATAAAAAAGATTCCCACATTAACAAGTTAAAATTATAATTTAAACCAAATCTAGTAATTATATGATTACGAATCTGAGTCGATCGAGGAATCACTGTGGGAACGTCTTCAGAACATCTTCACATGGACTGTGGACAGAATAGTATAACAATTATTAGTTATATTGTAGCTCTTATTATATTGGAGTTAGGGGCTACGATTTTTTTCTTCGTCTTAAGTTTCCCCTTAAGTTCCGCACCGCTGGGCTTGACCTTAGATAATCAAGTAATCGTCACACATTGTTTGCAGAGATTCATAAATTTGTATCGTAATAACATATATATTAATGTAAACTTTTTTTATTAATATGTAAATTTCCTATATCATATAATATTTACAATGTTAAAGGTCAGATTTGCAACTTTTTTATATTTTTCTTTTGTAAATAACATTTGTACTAAGTATTTAGCAGGTACAAACAGTTTTTACTATTGACATTGAGAATAAATAAAAGAAAAATAAAAATATCTATTATTTTAATAAGAATGGTTTAGATAGATTTAAGAAATTATTCAGATTACATTTTGCAGAACACGTACGTCTACATTTTTATAATATGTAATTATTTCTGTAGATAGTTGAATAGCGGGCTGCTCTTAGGTAACGAATTTTAGCATTTATATTACATTAATATATATTTATTTTAAATTTATTTTTCATTAAAGGAATTAATATAGTATTTACAGAAAATATTTTTTTCCTATAATTATTTTTTCATAGCTTTTGACTAAATTGGTATGCCCATAGTTAATAAGGCGAGAGAAGTGCTTGTGCTATTGCTTTAAACTTTAAAGTAACGGATGGTGGCGCCTATCTTGTTTTGGTAAGATTAAACATATATCTAATAGAATTAATGATTTATTATTTCTTCATATGTCCGGTTTTGATCCATTTCTTGCTGGTTTTCTTTAAGTTTTTCTTTAAGTTTAAGTTTAATTTGAGGCCAGTGTTGACGCAGGGACACAGAGTGTGACTAAAATCGATTGGTTGTGGGTTCGATCCCCGGGACACAGCGTGAAACTTATAAAAAAAAATAATGTCAATATTTTTTATAATCATTTCATATCATGGAGAATATGGCCATGTTAGCAAGTGCAATATTATGACTAAACATTTTTATATTTCGAAATATATTAAATTAACCTCTGTAGTCTGTATATCGCGTGCAGGAGACATCCCCAGTTCCAATTTCGGACATTACTTTTTTTTGCTTGAATATAATATGGTTACATACTGTTTTTTTTTCATCTATAGCGTGACCAACACTCAATGACGCCACACGCTCATTTGTCAATATTAAGAAAGAATGTAATTTACTCAGAATTTAAAATCAAGGAATGCATGTAAACATGCAAACGCTCGGTTAACCTATTAACTATAATGGCCTTTCTATATCCTGTTTTACTTAGCTATTAGGCTATTCTTTTATTTAAAATAATTGCACTACTTAATTACTTCATACAAGTACTATACTACAAGTGTTACTAAGATAACTCTGAAACAATATATCTACTTTTAAAACAATTATTAGTATATAGTCTAAAGCGAAATTGTAAGATATTGTATTCAATTTATGTTTAGATCGCGTCTCGGTTAAATTAATAATCATTTCTTATATTATGAATATTTTCATATATATGAAAAATATTAAAAATAATAACATTAGACTGATCTAGTTAAACCAACCAACAGTAAAAGGTACAGTTGTAACATGTCGATGTGCTGAAATTTTCCCACGATCCTAAATTTTTTTATTCTTAAGTCATAACACCGGACACTCGAAACTTCTATGACAAAATTAGGCTATAAACACAGTACTTACACATCCATTGTCATAGCACATTTTATGAATGCGTTAGCTATTCTTGATACAAGAAAAGAAAATAAGCATTTCAAAATAAAATAACCAAAAAGCTTGATCCGTTAAATTCTGTAAAAAAAATACACCAGAGCGAAGAAACGGAAATATACATTTCAATAATTATTTCATTTGCTCAAGGGGGAATCGAACCGACAACCTGTGGCTTTTATAGTCACACTTTGTGCCCCTGCGCCACGACTGTCCTTACAAATTAAGAGACAAATGTAACATAAATAAATACACATAACTGAATATACATCATATCTACTATACTGCCGCACCACTGTACTGTACACTGACAAAGTCATAATTTTAGCATCTGAAAAAAACCGGGTCACTGTTCCCGACTTGATCTGCATGACTTGTAATCATTTCATTTATATAAAAACAATGATTTTTATTCTCAGAAAATAGTACTCATTCATTTTCAAAATATTTGTAAGTACCTACCTAATACTTACCTACCTAAAATAAACGCACTTTTGAGAGGGAAATATAATTTCACCCAAAGGTTGTCTATATTTGTTTACCCATATCCGTTTATCTAATCCTAATTTTTTATGTTAATAATGGCCTAAGATCCCATTGCTTAAATCTGTAGGGATCAGTTATTCTAATGAAACTTATATTTAAGAATGATACATGATAGTAGAATAGATTACACTAGGGTTGCCTAAAAGAATCCTGCCGCAGTCACCTAAATGCTTTCATGTTTAAATAGTTTTTTGTTTGTTGTTTGAGTGAGAGCTGGCAACCATTGTTTTTCCAATTCCTTATGCATATTATTTTCCTATATATATTATTCTTTCAAATGATGTGCGATTCACACGAAAAACATATGAGTGCAATTTTCTCCAAAAACGAATCACGAAAAACATTAATTAAAGGTGATTGCGGCAGGATTTTTGACGGTAAGTACGCATGCGCGGCAAGCGCAGTTTTTCCCGCATAAACTCCGAACCCGATCCTAAATCTTGAAATCTCCGTGTTTCTTATCAGCCAATTTAGTAAAACAGTTGTATAAGATGACTTTTGTTTAATTAGCAAATTTGTCGCACTAAGTACTTTAAATTGATATAACTTTTTTATTTATGAACCGATTGTAAAAAAATTGTCCCAATATGTTAGCTACTTGATTCTGAGATTAGCGACAACAACCGCACAGACAAACAGACAACATTTTTGAAAAGTCATTGTTTTGTTTTCTACTACATTAATAAAGGTTTCCAAAATCATTTTTTCCTAAATATCTTCCAAGTGCAGACACCGATCCGTTACGATTTTATTATAAGTATAGATTATCTCTATGTTAAGGTAGACTTCTTAATGAAATAATTACTTTCGTCATATAAAAATAAATATTAAATGAACTTTTAAAAATGGCATTAAGTTATTAAAGTGTATGAAAAATTAAAATAATGGAAATTACCCTTATTAATCAATGACGTTCAAGAAACTATGACGCAAGTCGCTCCGCCCATTCATTCAACAATTTACTTTATCGTTACAAAAAAACGATGCTAGAAAAAACCTATTGTCTAGGAATTGAGTATTTTATATCCTGGATCTAAAATAGCAACTTAAAGCCGTAATAAAGATATCAATTGTTCTACGACTTAAATATATACGAAATTACGTAATAAGTATTAGAGGAGAATGATTTAGGTTTTACTCTTCTCTCTCTCTTCGTTAACAATAAAAATCGTAAAGTTCAAGAAAATATATCCACCTGTGCTGGTGACATATCAATAAATAATTTTCTAAAATATGAGTGCTGCTGTAAGAGTAGACTTGCAGGACTTCTTCGGAGGCGCTACGGAAGACCCGGAACGGTTGATGGTCATTTACCCGCACTAATTAAGTGCAGTGATTATATCTAAAAGCGGGTGCTGTGAGAAAGCAATGTGCACACAATTGAATCATTGTCTATGGTTTTTACATTTGGTTCTGATATACGAGGGCAAGATATGCAGAGTGTGGGAAAAGTTCAGCACTGCTCGTGTTTTCCAACATGTCATCTCTGGTCGTGGGAACTAATAATTTTACTGAGTTACTACGGATAACGTAACGGTACATTTGTGTAATTAAATTGTAAATTGGAGAATGCCACAGAGGATATTTAGGCGCTCTCTTTCAAACTCTACCTTTGGAGTTCACAGATGTTTAATATTTAATTGTAGAGTTATTGTCTTTCAGTACACAAATTACAAACGTATCGGATGGATTTTATTACTTGATTTTTCTTGGGGCACAGTACTGTGTTAATGAAATATTATTATTGTTTATGTTTTTTAGTTAGTCTCACGTATCTTCAGCACAGTTACATATTAAAAATAATAACTTCACATTTTCTTTAGATAAGTTAAATACGTAAAAGTATTTTCAAATATTACTAATTCGGGGGTGCTGATTTATTTGTAGACCTTTTTAAAATTCCTCTGAATGGAGGATCTGCTTATATACATATCTTTGACAACTGTCTGCAATAAAACTGCTGATCTGGTTATATACATATTTTAATTGACACTTTGGGCTAACCATACCTAATCTATGCATAAATCTATATCTATTACATCTTTTTAATCTCACAAATCAAAACAACCATCTATAGATACACAGGTATGAATACCCAGAGGAATTCCTATGTCAAAATCTGATTATTCAGTGGTGCCTTTACCTATATGTAAGAAAATTCCGATTAGGTTTTTCACATTAATCTAATGCGGATATGGAAGTGATTTTTCTGTCAAGATTATCATTATAATAAGCGATTTAAGTCCGTTTCCTTTATACTTGAATGAGAGATCATTGTTATAGGAGTAATTACGTGTGTTTTGTATTATAATAGCGCTCTGCAGTGTCGCATCATATCCGCGTTTTTTCGCAATTTATATATATTTTTTGTACTTCTGTCTTATATGTTCGCTCTTTAGTTATTGTAATTATAAAATGTATTTACTTACTTATTATAAAAAATATTTACTAGTATATTGTTTGAGATGTTGGTTTTAAATTTTAACCATTATACCAACATATTTGTACCTACTGTAAGTACCTATAATAGGGGTTCCCAACCTTTTCTTGATCAAGGTCTACTTTTATATCATTCTCGGTAGCAGGGACCATTATGCATGTAGGTATAATATCAAATTATTGTGATAATCAAAAAAAACTTCGCCTCACCATCCTTAGTCACAAAATTTAAATAGTTCGCGGACCATATTTAGACTTCTGCGGACCACTGGTTGGAACCCAGTGACCTATAATATAACCATAATGTAGAAGAATGTTTTTTTTATTTGAAATCTGTCTAAGCAACGTTTTTAAATCGCCTTTAATTTTAATTTTACAAAACAAATAGATGTAGTTAAGTGTGCTACGTTTTAAAATACCCTTCTAGTAATGGCAATGAGATAGAACATAAAATGTTTTTACTCAATACCATACAAGCATAATGTGCAAATAGATATAAAAATATAGTAGAACATAATTGTAATGGAAATAAGCCCAGATTACATAGACAATAAATATAAGTTGAAACTTTTTTTTTAATCATCGTTTGATGATGATGAAGTTGTTTAACTTATTTTTATTTTTTTATCATCAACACTTATTTTAAGTTCTAAATAATAATAATGTTCATATGTTCTTCTTTATTTTTTAAAGTCGAGTGTATTTTAACCTGGTAGAATCTTTATTTTTAAAAATATTTTGTATTTAAGCTTTCTCGTTAGGTTGTTTTTGCTCATCTAAAATCTAATAAAAAAAATCATGAACGGGCTGACAAAAAGAATACAATTGACACCAAATGACGCACCAGTAAAAGGTGACCGTCCGAAATTGAACATTTAACGAGAAAACAAAATTGCTCTAAACAGTCATATTCTGATGTTAGATAAACGACTTCCTGCTGCTTGCGACAATGGAGGCATCATTATTCTTCGCGACTTAGAACGCTGCCGTGGGAGTCTCTCACGACTTTATTGCGGATATATATATTTTTTGTTTGTTCTAATTAACACTTTTTGTTGCCCGCTTTTACCTTAATTGTTTTGTACTATAAGTTAAAATTGAAACACATATCTTATACCTTTGTTGCTAAGTTAATGAACACAGAATGTTACCCTAGAGGGCGCTTTATTTATATTCGATGACGTACCGAGGGCGAAATGTTACTCACGTCTAATTAAAATACTAGGGGGTATTATATTTTACATAATAATCATAAAATTTATATTTTCCAAGATTTTTTTTAAATTGCTATAAATTTATCTAATGTAAATGTGGCAAAATTTGAGATACTTTTTGCATGGCACGAAGCGGGATAGGCCTAGTGTGATACACTCTGCTCCCCAGTTTTTGCCGAATTCTGATAGCATTGCGTGTTCAGTGGCGGAACTGAAGATGTTTTTAGACATTAAATTTTTTATGCCTAACCATATTTTGATTATTATTAAGTTGCTTAAGTATGCTTGTTTATATCTAATTATATTTATAAAAAAAGAGAATAAATAAAAGACTGTATCATTGTGACTCATGTTTACAACCACTCACAAATACCACTTTTATTTTAAAGCAATATAAAAACAAAGGAATATTGTCTCCGAACTCATGGCATAACGATAATTATACAATATATATATTATTAGTTTATAAATAAATAAAATTTGTTGCTGGTATTAGATGCTGAAGAATAATCGAAAATTTAATCGATACAAGAAATAAATACATGCTCGTCTAAAATAAATCGATTACTACTTTATTGTTTTTATTCACATGACATAAAAAAATAAGAAACACTCTTGTTAATTATTCATTGGCTTTTGTTCATTAACAAAATTTGTTGTTTCTTTACATTTAATAAATATACATATATTAAAAAAAATATATAACATAATTTGAGTTTTAAGTTCAATACGTAACATATGAATATTAATTTAATTTGAATTCTTTAAACCAAACATTTATTAATTGCCTCCGAAGCTCTCGCATCATCATACATATTATTGAGCATGTTAAATTTTCTTCACAAAGCATTTGCATAATAATTTACACCAAACATCCGTGTCTTTTATAAACAAATACAATTGTATATTCCTATTACACTAGCGTTTTTCAATATCATAAAATTTCTATCAATAAAATCTCAAACCTTAACGTTTATTATGTATTATAATAAATGTTAAAATTATAAGAACTCGAAAACTTTTCAAATTTATTTAACTTTCAAACGCCAGGGTAATATGTATAATATAGCATGTTTATCAAAAGAACCTTAGTTCTCATCAACCATAACCGATTATATAATAGATTAAAAATAACAGATCTTTACTTATAAACAATACCGCATAATATACAATCGAGATATTGCATTATTTTCTATTATGTACTCCAGATAGGACCAATATTTGTTGATTATCACTGCGCGTGTTTACTCTAAGTTTGTAAAATATTTAATGTTATTGTTTATCTTTGTTTACAATATTATCGGAACCCTTGTACTTAATTATATAGTTACATTCAAGGCATCATCAGGCATGAGTATCTACTAAATATTTGTGTATAATAATTATTTATAAGTTTCTATTAATATTGAATTGGACGGATGTATTTCTTTCGATTTAAATATTTTTGACAACATTTCATTTTTGCATATAGATATATTAATAAAGCATAATAATTTTATATAAATGTCTAAAATCTGAAGCAAATTTTAAACATTTACACAAAAAAATATGTAACAGTACGTTTATTTTTATTTCAAAACAACAATTATGTGATGTAAATATATAAAAATGTATTTTTTTTTATACCATGAACACTCAACACACCATTATTTATTCAAGCATCCATTAAAATATTCCGCCAAAAAGCGAGAAAACTTATAACCTACGTTAATAACAGTCCCTTTTAAATTTCAATATGCACGTTATAATTATAATCTGTATTGTCAAATGTTTGACATATGCCATGTTTTTTTTTCATTTTACACGCATAGATCTTTGTTTATTCATATTTGTTAGCATGAGTGAGATGTACGATGTAAGTAAATCGTCCATTTTGTAACCTAAAGAAGTTTCACAAAGAAGCTTGGAGCCACGAACGAGGTTTCCTATGGTCATGTGGAAGTAAGTATTGCCGGACGACCAGTTAGATATCCTTGTAAATGGGTGTGTGACCAGAATATCCTGAAAATAAATTTAGTTAAATGTTTTATTAATGTAGGACAGGAAATATTTTTTATTATATTGTCGATACTAACGGACTTGATATCGATCGGAAGATTAATACAATAACTACTAATTGTTTAGATTAATACAAAACAATGATTGTGGTGTTGAGTTCCATTGAAATAAATATTTTTTTATATATTATAAATTAATTTAGGTAAACGTTACGAATTTTATTGGTAGTGAAATAAGTAAATTTTTGGGAGGCGTTTAAACACAAGCTTTAAATATATGAAACTGCAATAGGTATAGGCAAATGGTCAAAAAGCAGTTCAAACCGATTTAGAAAACGTGCAGCGTTTGTTGGTCATATCTACACTATATATAAAAATTCACAAAAATGCAAAGCTCAGTTTACCTTACCTCGCGGACTGTAAAACGGAACGTCTATTGTTTCAAGAATCATATACGTTAGAGTTAGACGTACCTTAGATTGTGGATGAATCAAGCTGACTCCGTGCTTGTTAATGGCGATAAGCAGTAGTTCAGGATAATTGGGTTCCGTAGTCTGTTTTACTTCGAAGAAAGCGGAACCAAACGTCGGCCACCGGTATATAACTTTGAGGAAGGTTATTTTAGCGTCTTCAGGAGTCATGCCCGCGTCTTGGTTGTAAGAGGCGACGATAGCGCGTTTCCAATCAGCTGAACTTTGCAGCTTAATTAGATCTGCTGGTATGAGCTCTCTAAGCATTTGTCTGTAAATAAAAATATTATATTTGTTTTAAGTTGTGTGAAATGACTCAATCAGCAAACAAACCCATTAATATTATAAATATGAATGTTTGTCAGGATAGATGTTTGTCCCACTTTCACGACTTAATGGATGTAGGTGAAAATTTACTATAATACCAAAATTATACAAAAATGTATGTCATTTTTTTGTTTAATTTGGATTTAATATAACAAAGTATAAAAGTTTTAAATTGTGATACGTTGTCAGTACAAATAAAACATATTTAACTTTTATAGATGAAAACAAATATAGAACATAAATATTAAGGCCAGTCAATAAAGTCGGAAACGGAAGTATCTTAATGGGAACGAAACCAATATTTATGGAATTATAAAAAATATCAAGTTCTAAATAAAAATGTCCCTAAAAATGTGGCGTACATTTTTTATAAATCAAAGTAAAATATATAATTTTTAAAACTTTTCCAACATCAATTAATATCACACTTGATATTTTCGATAGCTAGTCTACGGCCACTTTGCAAATTTATTGACATCGAATGTTTTATATCGATTTCTAGAGTATAAAACTAGCAACTTTATTTACTCTGTTATTTTGCCAGTCATTTCGCCATTTGATTGATATTGAATATATTTCATATCGATCAACCAAAAATCTGTTACTACTTACGGAATAGCCTGTAATTCCTGTTTGTTGTCACCAAACCGCGCTCTATAGGCCAAGGCAGCGAGACGCGCCGCTTCTTCGCGGCCGCAGCGGTGGTACCCGCGCAGAAGCTTAGGCAACTCCTGGTGGAAATGGAATATCACGTCAGCAGCACGATCCTTGCCCGGAACTGTGTTTGTCCATAGTTTCTTCATGAAGAATACCTATTTGGATGTAAAAATATTATTTACAATACAATAAGGCCGTCGAGGCCCGGTAGCACAAGGGTGTGAATGTAAACGTTGTGAGTCTGATTCCCACCACGAGTGGGAATCAGACTCACAACCGTCGATTATTCAAAAATTATGTACCGGCGGCCGACGTTTGGTTTCTCTACTAGCATTTACATTTACCGCAGAATTCAAAATATTTTAAATTATTTAAATGGAACGGACATGGAATCTATGTACATACGGAAGAACAAATAAAATAAATGGATTGTGTTTATATATAAATTATAAAACTTGGATAAAAAATATCTAAATTTGTACAACGAGATTTTGGTGTTTTACTTTATAACAATAGCTGAGTTTTTATAAATAATAAAAAAATCTGCTATTGTTATGAACTAAAACACCAAATAATAATTCATAAAAAATAATCATAATATTGTAGTTAGTTCTATAAGTAAGCCTAGAAGAAACACCTGTGATAAAGCCGCCGTTAGAAAAAAATTGTGATTTTCTTTATGTTTTTTATTGTGTTTATGTTGATGTAATAAAATAATAAATAAATAAGTTGTTAATATGTAATGTTGTTAATATACAATTATTGGAGTATTGCTTTACAAATTCTACTTACCTGGTAAGTAAACTGTGGTGTTATTCCATCTCTAGTTGGTCGTGCCTTCTTGATCCAATCCGTCAAATGTCGTACAAAATCAAAGAAAAAGTCTCCTTCCGGTACCGATATCACTTTATCAGCAATCTTTACGAATAGACTAAATCCTTCACTAGAACGTAAACTCAATCTCTGTGCGATGTTCTGACAGAAATCTTTTGCTCGAGTCGAAGAATCAACTTCAAACGCCTCGTCAGTATCATCTGGAAAGTAAACTTTGTGAAATATTTGTGTCGTTTTATGCTGAATAGCTTCAACTTCCACTTGGTGTGGAGGATATTTTCTTTGCCCATTTCGTAATGTTTTTTGTAACCGTTGAAGGGAGTCTTGGGCTATTGGATATCTCCTCGTTCTGAGGAACAACGTTAATTCTCTAAGAAGTCCTTGACTACAAGCAAATAATCCAGTCGCTAACCACATTAGCTCCCAACCCCTTTCTTCTGACATTCTGTTCCTATTATCTGTCAATTGCTTCATTACTTGGCAGTATATTTCATCTCGTAAAATTTCGTGTTTCAAAGGCCCATCAAATATATGGTCCGTATATTCATTTCCTATTCTGGGACGTTTCGAAGGAAGATCTCCCATGTATTTAAGTATCGCAGTGAAAGCAAAACATGCTTCTTCAGCTAATTCCTCTTTGGCCTGCAATTTTTTTAACAATGGCTGCTTAATTGGTTCCCGGGAATGTCGCCATAGTTCCTCAGCACCTCTTTTTGCCGTAGATAATGTTAGAGCTTTGGATGTAGTTCGCTTTGGCGGTAATCTGAAGTGGTCTAGTGCATATTCTAATAAATTGTGTGGTTTGTCCCTAGTTTCAGTCCCATTAAATGTGCTTGTTGGTGCTTTTCGTCCATGTTGAGCGCCTTCTTGACAGAATAAAGCTAATATATCTGGAGGTGGTTTTGATAAAGCTGGTAATACATAAACTGTTTCAGCAGGGAAATCACCTCTTTCCATAGACCTTTCACAGCGACCGATACACCAACCATTATTAAGCACTGATTCTCCGGTACTATCTTCTTCTAATATTATCAGATCTCCCTTTTGGAAAGTCAAAAAACTAGAGCCTTCACCCGGCGCTTTATAATCCTGTAACGCAATAACAAATTTCGATCTCTTTTTTAGACCTTCTAAGAAATATACCACCAAGTCACGAATATCCTCAGCATTTGGACTTTGGAAAGTAAATTCTTCTCCGCGAACTGTAGACAAACTGAAAGTTTGTGTGAAAACTTTGTTAGTTTTCTGACTGGACACCGTCGTTATCTCGGGAAATGATAGTTCCAGAAGAACTTGTTCCTGATCATCAACAACATATACCCCGGTCCAGTTAACTGCTATTATAACATCATTTTTAGGTAAATTTGGCCCTGAATTTCTGTAAGCCTCATAGAATCTTGAAAACAATAATGGCCATTTGAACTTTGCGTAACTCACTACGTCTTCCTTCACTCTGTAAGCAGGCACTTTCTCTTTGACATAGTAACTCTTTTTATACGCTTGCACTACAAGAGCTCCCCATCTGTCGACGGCTTTTTCTACACCAGTTAAACAATAATCTGGTATATAATTCGGTAACAATGTATAAAGACGTTCGGTGTTCATATCTTGACCGTATTCAATATAATATTGTTGAGCTGCTATCATAGCTAAATCTTCTTCTTTATCACATCTATATTCACCAAATTTTACCCCCCTAACAACTTGCTGATAAATGAGATTTGTTGCAACTTGGTCTTCGGTAGGATCGTGCCACGGTGCAAATATTTCCTTTCTAAAGAACAGACGCCAAGGAGCATTTCTTTCCTGAGCACCTTGCTCCTTAGCGTATTGCTCACATTGAGATATCGCATCCATCACGTGATCACCGCCACTACCCAATGAACTCACTTTATCGAACAATGCAATGTACAATGAAAATCCAAACTGATCTCGTAAACCAATTTTATCTGATAATTGATTGCACAATTCTCTCGCAGTCGTTGCAGAATCAGCCAATAAAGTTTTAGTGTTTCCATCCATAAATGTTATTGGTAACATGATTGGTTTTTTAGATTTTGTTGCTTGAAGTTCTAACCAAGATGGCGGTTGATTTCTGGTACCGTTGTTGAACGTTCTTTTTAAGCGATCTTCGCAGTAAGGAGCATAACCGGGGGGGCCTTCTCTTATAAAGGCTCTAAGGTAATTCACAAACTTTTCACTAGGTGCAAAACATCCAACGCATAAGGAAAGTAATATCCAACCACGTGCGTGTGACGATTTTGAAGGATTATTTGTCAATTGTTTGCATATTTGGCAGTATATTTCATCTCGTAACTCTGCTCTTAAAATTCCGTGGCCTATTATAAAGTGTAGTTTTTCTAAGTTCGATGTAGGTCTCGATTCTAACCACGATTGGTAGCTATCTGCTGTATATTCTTCATCCTGAAAATAAAAATAAATGCATTCAATTATTTTAATAAAGAAAGTCATTGCATATAATTGGAGTAATCATATTCGATAGTCATTGTATTACCTGAAGTTTTCTTCGAACATCTTCACCTAGCTTATTTTTTCTTTTCAAGGTCAACGATACGAGTTTATGTCTGATTGACCTTGGCTTTTGTTTATTTAAATAAGCATCAGGATCGACTCCCATCATTTGTGCTTCTTGGAACTCCTTTGACCTTATAAAATTCCTTCCAAGAGTTGCAGTTACTTTGGACATAACAGAAGTATTGTCTCTGTCCATTGTATGATATCTTGGTTCTGGCAAATCTCCAGTGAAACGTAAAATTGTAATCCATAACGCTTGAGCCGCCTAAAAGTAATACCGCTATCGTGAATTATGAAAGTCCATTAAACTTATCTGATTTAAGTTCTTATCGCTTTAAGACACGTAATCTAATGTTAGTTATTATATAGCAATTAACCGTCTCGTCTAATCCAATCTAAATTGAAAACAAGCATTTTTTCTTTATGCCGTGGAACGCTTTAAGCAATTTTATACAATTAGAGCGTTTTTTTTTGTAAATTTTGTAGAAATTAATTCTGATAAAGTGAGGAAACTAATTATTTTAACTAGCTGTAATTTTAAACGAACAGGCAATTTTAAATTGTTGATAGATTTTGTAGTTATGTTTTATTTGACCTAATAATAATCTGAATCAAATAAGCAATTATATTAACGCATTAATCCAAAGTGACCCGAATTAGAATCTTACCAACTGATCTCCCTGTGTGTGCAATGGTAACAATGGAAGTTTTAAAGGTTTTCTCGAATATTGATGTGTAACATTGCCTTGGAAATATGTTGCCGCAAATTTTTGGAATTTAAATTCCGATAGATCCTCTTCATCCTCAGATGTTGTCTGCATTGGTGTTACCATCTGAAAAGGATTTTTAATCATTTTTAGTATATTTATATACAAAATTCCACGTCAGTAGAGATTCATAAGATTTTCATTTATTTATTAATAGTATAAAAATATTTGTTTGGTTTACTTTCATCTATGATATATTATTTACAAATTCACCTTATTTATTAATATATAATAGCAAAACAAGTACCTCCTGTTGGTCAGCTCGAGGTTGTGGAAGGTCACTGAAGACTGAAGTATCCTTGGGAGCTGGTGCTTCACTGCTAGAATCGGGGAGGAAATCAAACATTGCTTCCACCAACTTGCTATCGTCTACCGGCTCATCTTGCTTCCTCGCAGCTTCTTGTAACAACGTTCTCTTTGCTTCTAGTTGTCGTTTCTCTTCAAGGGCTAATTCAGCTTCACGTCTTTCTAGCTCATACATGCGTTCCTGATTATAAGATTTCTTATTTAAAATGTGTTTGATAAAATTTAACATTTTGTGTCATTTAAATACGTTTCTCCTTGCTTCACTCACTCAAAGATTAGAATCAAAATGATAAATCATTGTTTTAAATTTGAAATTACTAAAATATTATATACAATACAAATCAAATAAGCCGTTTACTTGGTAGCAAAGGGGTATTACTCACAATGACGAGTAAATTCTCTTTTTATATCATCTACCTACATATCTATTGACACTAGCTATCCTATTACAATAAGCCGCTTAATAGTTTTAACTTACATTACATATATTAGATAAATGGAGAAAGTTAGGGTTGACATACTTTGACAAGTTATACTTGCCCAGTTATCAGGATGCCGTTTATAGTGCAGTAGGAATCCATCATTTTGAAAACTATTATCGTGTATATTGAGCCACATGTTCCTTTAGCAAGCACAACCGATGTTAGTAGTTTTACAATACATACTAAGTAAACTCTGGTTTGGTTACGTGTTTCGTATAGTTATCCGACCGCATCCAGGTCGTTCGTAATTGTATAATGCTGCATGGTCGATTAAGACCGGCTCTTACGTAAGGTGGATCAGGTGTGGTGTTTTAGGTAATCTGGCTTTTGATTACGTTCGGGATAGCTGTATATTAGTAAATTTTATTTACTGGATGTATTATGACTGGTTTTAATGAATATTAATTAACTGATATCTTTAAGCTTCACTTATAAAATTGTATATAATTGAGTGTTTTCATCGTTATTGAAGCTAGTCGTGGCGCGCAAGTGAGTACCTGTTAACGCGACAGGTTGTGGGTCCGATTCAAATTCGAGTAAATAAGTATTTTATATTTTCAATCCTTCACTCTAGTGTCGAAGCATTGCGCGGCGTTGAGTTTCGCCACTCAACACGCATTGTCTCCAGAATTCGTCGGAAAGTGGGGAGCGATAAGTCTTGACACTAAGCTCCATCTGCCTAACCTGCTAAATGCGGGATACAGTTCTAAAGTAAAAAAAAACTAAAAAAGGAAATTGAGAGCACGTCATGTATAGTCATACCTAATTTCTTGATGTATGTGTTACAAGGTTATTGTAGCAAAGGGGCACAAGCGGGTTGCTGTAAACGCGACGTCTGAGGGTTCAGTTCGTCCATTCAACCCTCAATGCTTCAAGAATTCTTTGGAAAGTAGGGAACGGAAAGAATTTAATCGGACGCAGAGTGTCTTAACAGGTTCCTAGGTTCTTACTGACGATAGTCACAAAGTCTGTCTACTATGTGCGGGGATACAGTGCCAAAAAATATTGTAGATTATATATAATATTTTTATATATTGTGTATTAAAATATTTTTCGATATTTGGAACTGCGGAATTCAACTTTGTAATTTTTCTATTATATTAAATATATATTAAAATGAATACAGTCATACCTGCTTTATGTTACAAATGCACTATAAGCCTTTTCATAAAAAAAGTATATCGAATTTTATTTACAAACGGAATACCTTAGTAGTGTCGCAAAATTTTTTGAATGAACTCCACAAAAACACAAAAAAATATATTATTATTGTTTTCCACAAGAATTAAACTAAATTAATGAACGTTAAAAAATTAATATGCAAATAGTGTTACTAAATTTTAACATATTTTTTACCAAAATGAAATGGAATGATCTATCAAGATAACGTGCGTATGTTGTTTTATCATTGCAATCTGAATGACAATCTCCACAATCTAAGATAAAAGTATTTAATTAGCAATTAATTTATATGTTTCTTTTATATCTTTACTTAACTTGTTTGACGCCACCATGGCGCAGTGGGACAGTGACTTACGATATCTAATGATTATAGATTCAATTACCACACGGAGGAATCGCCTTAACAAGCAATGTCTCCCTATGAAGCCTAAACTTCCGCGTCGTAACAAACTGAATGTCTACAAGTGGAAAGGGGAGAACGGAGTGTTGTAACCTTAGGATTTATGAAATATAGCAATATGCGATAACCAAAAAATATTTTTATATTTGAAATCAAGATTAACATTTATCAAGGGCTAGTGCAAAATCTAGCTAACTGCCTTACGATGAAGATACTAGATAATATCTCGCAAACAAAATAGAAAAAAATGTTATTCTATAAAGGTAATAAATAGTGATTGTTACCAAATGAAGGGAACAATCGTTTTTTCATGTAATGGAATTTAAATAAATTATCGAAATACAATGTACTTAAGTTAAGTTCTAGTAAAATTAAAAAAATATTGGTTTATAATAACTTATTATTTGCCAGATTTTTAAATAATAATAAAAAATAAACAATAGCTTAATAACGTACCTCTGACACTTAATTAAAAGAAAAATAATATAAATATACAGACATTTAAAGGTGTGTACTCAATACTACATAAAACTAATACAACAACTGTTAACATTGAATAATATTATAAAATGTTTTTATAAAAATATTTACTTCAAAAAGTGGGTTAATTATTTTGGTTATTAAAACAGAATTTATTATGTTATATAAAACGGAAACAAAAAATAATGAATATATCATTAGTAAATAGTAGTTATTGATAATGAAAGATTTAACGTCGTGATTTTCGAACTACATTGATGAGTATGAGTTCAAAATTCACTGTGAGAATATTTTTACCTATTTCATATTTTAGTTTCCCCGGCATGTATTGCGTCATGATTTAATCGTTATATAAATATCAAATAATTTAATGAGAGGCCGAGGGCGAAGGGAGGCCGTCGTGGTGCAGCAACACAAACGTGTGACTGTAAAGGCGACGTTTGTGTGTTCGTTTTGAACTTGGGGGAATGGAATATTTAATATATTAATTTCTTTGCACTGGTAACGAGGTAAAGCGGGGCGATGAGTTCCGCCACTCAACACGCAATGACTCGAGAATTCAGCGGAATTGGGGAACGGAAGAGTGTTGCCTTAATGGAGACGGAGTGTCTGAACACTAGGTTTCGAAGATTCCCCTGCCTACCCTGCTATGTCCGGAGCGTGAAGCTATAAAAATATAATAAATATATATATATAATTTATTTTTCATAATTTATTATTCATAAAGACTGCAATTTTATCTTCCGTATCCGTTATCTCCGGCATATGTAAAAGAAAAGAATCCATGTTACTCAAGTTTATAATACGGCATGTATTTTACCGTATTATGAACTATGTATACGTCTCCGCAAAATGTTACCGATTTTAAATGATTGCGTTCTTTTTTTTTATCAAAAAAGCAAACGAGCGCAACCCTGTCACCAGTGGTATGTGAACATCGTCGCCCACCACCACGTGTAACACCACAGGTGCGTTGTCGGCTATTAGGGTGGAGGAGATGCGTTTTTTAAAAAGTAAAAACCTATGTAGTATTGGGAACACTGTCGCACACAGTTCTGTAAGAACCGCACAGTAGTAGACCACCACGTATCCAGGTGGTGAGGATAATATTTAAGTTTTTTTTTTTATTTATTATTACAGTAGAAGGTACTTAGCAAATTATGCTATCTCCTACAAAACCGTTCATGAGTTTGACTGTAGGATCTCGAATCTCTTTAAATAAGAATAATAATTGTTTGTAAAGTATTGTGCGGTTCGAAAATTCTTATTAACCAGTCCTCCTATTAACATTCTAGTAGCTTTAAAGAATTGTTTATTACTATTTTACTATTTGTGTAAAAGTAAAAAAAAACTTAACAAAATCTGCTTGGCAGAATTATTGTGAAATTGAATTCAAAAGGCGCATCTTTGTTCTGATCAAATAATTAACAATCTGGTTACTTACTCGATAATTCTGTTCCGCAATTTCTTTAGCCCTGGTGTTGCCCTGATGCTGCAACCTCTGTTCCTCTTGCCGTCTTAGACGTAAAGCCTCGTTATGAGCGATGGCTTCTTGCTTCAGCCTACGGAACTTTCGCATGGCTATCAAGCGCCTGGCGTGACTCTGTATCTTTACTATGGCCCACATTTTGTGGCCATATGATCTTCGAACTAAATAGCCTCTTGCGGCTGCCTAAAGCATGAATCGTAATTATTAATATATGTTTAAATTAATGTTTATTTAAATTTTATATATCGTAAAAATAATGTATTTCGTTTTTAAATATATATATTTTTATTATTAAAAATATATAATTACGAGATTTAGAACAAATGGCATATAGAATAAGAGTTTACTAGAATTACTAAAACTTACGGAAAAAAATAAGCAAAGTTAGATAAAGAAAATGGTAGAAACTGCATACAAATACATACTTGTAATGACACAATATGGCCTCGCAAATGTCTAAATCGGTGAGCCAATACTCGCGCCCTGATCAGTGCTTGTAGTCTCGCGTATCCCACTTTCATCTTAACATATCTAATTCTTTGTAACTTCCCACGCCAATGTCTTTGTATTAAAATTGCAGCAGCTCTCATTTTCAAAAACCGCCGTCTATAAACCCACCCTCGAATGGATCGTTGCAAAATCAATATTTTCCTCGTAAGGACTCTATCTCTCTCCTGCTCAAGGAATAGATCGTGTGCGTCTTTCAAGAATACTTTGGTATGACCTAATTGGTAATCAGATTTGCCTAAAACTGTAGCACAAATTTTCGCCGTGGCAGCCCTGCAGTCAGTTTTGTGAGCAGGTGGCACTCCTGATATCAAAAATCGATATCTTTCCACGAATTCCTTAAAACTATGTCTAATTGGATAGCCTGCTCTTCGAATTCTAATCGTTTCCATCATCCCGGAATATCTCAATTGCCTGCAGCACAGACCACGATCAAACATCATTGGCTTTTTGAATTCATTCGGTTTGATACATCTTATAAAGAAAGGTTGACAAGTTCCTAAAGTTCTCATAAGCAGGTCTAAGCTCTTTTTAAATTGAGTAGACAACGTTGGTGTCCGTTTACGTGTTTCAGATCCCATCGCTATGTCTTCTTGAAAAATGTGTTGCAAGAATTTATTTGTCGAGATGTGAATTAATTGCAATAAATCCGCACTAAATGTATCCCGATTCTTTTCTAGGAACCCTCGTGTATCATAAAAGACAACTCCAGCGAAATGATTCAAACCAAAACTGGTGTTAATATCTGATTTTGGTTTCAAATAATTTCTGTGCAGACCGTGTGTTTTATGTAATTTTGCTAACATTGTTTGATCTGTACCTTTTGGAAATTTAGATTCTTCATCAATTAAAGCCATTATATTGAGCTGCTTAAGGGCAATTAAATCTAAAGCATCTTGATTATCTACAAATTCTATGTGCTGCCAATTAATACCTTCGTGATTGTATTCTTCTTGCTCCAATTTAAATATATGTCTAACAAAAAACTGTTGAAGGTTCTCATTTGCAAAGTTTATACAAAACTGTTCAAAGCTGTTATGATCAAAATTCTCAAATCCAAATATATCGAGAACACCGATAGCAGTCCGCGTGGTCGATTTTGGTTTGTAAATAGCCGTATTTATTTTTCTAACAATTGTAACAAAGAGGCGACCGTATATACCTTTAACAAATGCATCCCTTATATCTACTGATTGAGTCTTACTTAGAGTCGATACTACTGTTTCTCCGTGAGCAAATAACGTTTTTCTTGTTAGAGCACCAATTAGTGACTGCGTTGGAACTCCCAACAAGGTGGCAACTCTTCTCACATTTGCCTGTTCTATAATTTCTGTAGCATCTAAATTATCTATAACAGTAGCTTCATATTTTATATTTCCACAATGCAAAATAGCAGCCAATAATTTAAGTATTTCCCATATCTCAGCTTCTGTGAATAAAAGGACTTTCATCGCTGAGCGAATATCTGCAAATTCTGCTGCATCATCTCTCCCTTCACATGTGAAACTTCCTCCCTGAAATATTCACATTAGATTAATGAAAATATATCACAGTAGGTAAATGCAATAGAACAAGTGAATGAGGTGGTATATTTGGGAAGTATGTTAATTAAAAATGGCAGATACGAGTTGAATGTGGAAAGGCGTACTGCTGCCGGTAACAGGTTTAACGGAGCCTTAGCTGCATTGATGAAACGGCGAAACGTCAGCACAGCTGCGCGTTTGGCCGTATACAATGCAGTTTTGGTACCGACACTGTTATACGGCAGCGAATCGTGGGTATTACAGAAGAAGAATGAAAAAAAAAAGAATGCCGTGGAGATGCTATCTCTTCGTAGGATATGCGGAGTCACCTTAGGTGATCGAATCCGCGATGAAAAGGTACACAGAATGGCAGTCACGATGAGAATGAAGAAGAATGTGCTCAGCTGGTTTGGGCACTTCGAGCGAATGAGTGATGAAAGAATGGCAAAAAAAATATTAATTCAAAATATAACAATATTTTAAATAACTTACCCCAGATAAGTATCTGTAATCGGAAGGTTCAGTTAACTCCAATTTCTTCTTTTCCTCTTTCGATAATCCTGCTAATAAACAGTAGAAAACATGATAATTTCTTTCATCCGTTCCTTGAAATACTAACCTAGACTTCTCTAATAAGTATTGCTCTATTTTGGCTCCTTCAATGACACCATTGCAATTAAAGTGTATGTCGATGTATTTACCAAACCGTGATGAATTGTCATTACGAACGGTTTTAGCGTTACCAAATGCTTCTAAGATTGGATTTGCTTCTAAAATCTGAAAGGATATTAAAAATATATATTATTAAAAAAATCTACGATATATTTATATAATCTTTATTATTCATCTGATAACATATTAAAAGATTGGTAGATACGTTTGTTTATTGTTTTGAAGGTAAGGTAACATCATAAGATGAGCAACATACAGTACGGTCAACAAGGCGTGGCCACACCGAAGTTAGGTTTTCTGAACTATTGCACATTGTTCACTTAGTAAAAAAATAATCAACTGTAAAAAACATCGTAAAATTAAATCTGCGAAGATATTTACAGCTAACTCCGTGGCGGCCACGATTCGTTGACCGTATTGTACCAACGCTATATTTAAAAATATTTGTGTGTAGTGGTACTAAACTATGAAATAGCTGAGAGAAAATACCTGTTGCTCTATCCAGGAATGTTTTCCACTGATCGCAGCGAGATATTGCAAAATTAACTTAGTAGATTCAGTCTTTCCAGCTCCTGACTCCCCACTTATAACAATACATTGATCTTGACCATACCGACGCATGTGTGCGTACGCGTTGTCGCCTATAGCGAAGATATGCGGCGGCAGTTCACCTATCTTTCTCTCTTTATATAACTTAATTTGGTCTGCTGTGTAAATTGGTAATATTTGGTAGGGATTTACAGCTACCAATATTGAACCCGTATAAGTCTGAAAAAAGAAACAAAATAGTCTGAATATTTATACATGCTATTATTAACTTAATTAAACTATAAATTTATAACAATGCGACTGTAAAGTGAAAGACTATAAACGCGACAATTACTTGAGGAAAGGAAATATTTTAATTTCTTCGCCCCGGTAATGACGCAAAGCGCGGCATTGAGTTCCGCCATTGAAAATGAAATGCCTGCAGAATTCGGCGGAAAGTGGGGAACGAGAGTGTCTTAACGAGAACGAAATGTCTTAACATGTCAACACATCTCATGTTACCTCTGCCTGTTATGTGCGGATACACCGTGTAGCTAAAAATATATACAAGACTAGGAAAAGAACAAATATATTCATACTTACATAAATGAGGTTATCATTGTATCGAATAAGCAGATTTCTAAGTATACCAGCTTCATGCAGATCACCAAGTGAGATCATATCCTCGACCCCATGCACGGACGTGGCGTGCATCGCCTTGATGCGCCTCTCCGGGGGCAGCCATTGCTCTTGCCCGTCGTCGTCGCGTACGCGTATACGCCGCCCTTCTGCGGCGAGGACGCGCGCGCCGATGGCCACGTCGAACTCCCGACCTGACACCGGCTCGATCCATATGTAATCACCCTGAAAGAATTATTACAGTTATTAATATTTTTTTTAAATGACGTGTAGGATACGTGCATATTTTTCGATAATTGTATCCGTATTAGTCAAGTTGTTTTGACGTTCTAATTCGATGTTTGGCAACACTTTATTCAGTGTTTGGCAATGTTCTTTGGGTAAAAAGGTCGATTATTGATTTAACCACTAAGCGTAATTAAATCGTTACAAGCTGTCGGAAACCTTTACAATATACGGATTTCGGGTACGAGTGGTCTCACAACAAATATCAATCTCGTTTCGAAAGTTCTAGCAATCCTAACGAATTCATATCAGAGTAGGCCGTAAGCGCATTCATTAAGGACACTCTATATTACTTAATATTTTCTTTAATACACAGAAAAATATGATTCACAAACCTATTAGAAAAAAACATATGGCATCAATCACAGATACAGATAAGCTTCTTTTGAAGCATGTTCATACATAAAGATCAGATGAAAACAAAGAAAGTACTAACGAATGCAAAGAATGTCTGAGCTGACACCACCGAAAGTAAGCGGAAATGATACTTTAATCGTAGAATTTAATAGAAAGTGTCGCTCCTTATACACTATACATACATTCAAACTATTGGCGATACACTCACGTCTATTGAACTTCAATTATTATCTAAGAATTGGCGAAAGTAACTACGGGTCAGTGCTTCATACATGTTTTAAGTTAATAGATAAAGACTAGAATCTAGATTGCAGCATTATAAAGTGAACTAATACATAAGTACATATATGTACATGGAATAAGCATGTAAACAGGAAATGTGTTACGAAATACTATTAGACGTACATACCTCGAAAATTATATCCAATTCATAATTCATTTTTTATTAGTCAAGTTGAACATTTTAACTAAATAAGTAGACATTTTTCAATATAAAACTATTTGTTCGAAGATAGACAGAAGACGAATAGCTACATATATCGCTCACTTTATCAGTGACCGCGTCTCCCGGAGGTCGATCATTGATTTTAATAATTGACAGACGTGGTTATTATCTTTATTCTTTATGTATTAAACAAACGATATGTTATTATAGTATTTTTAGGGCAAAAATTTGGGACAAAAAAACATGAATATAAATTTTCCTGGATTATACTTATTATAGGATGCAGGCCATAATTAGTTACTTATTTGCAATTTCTATAAATTATAAATAAAATAATATAATTCGCAATTTAGTACATAAAGTATTAACGTGGCAGAGTTATCACTAAAAAAATTTGTTACAGAACAATAAATATTATTATTGGTTATAAAATTTTGATAAAAGAAGACCTGTTTCGATCGTTCGAATAATAAACAAAATTGTATCCATATTTTTTTTTATTTTATAAGACCCAAACACGCTCTTTAATAATTTTTCTCCAGCTGTGAGTTGTGGTTAGTGTGAGTTGATTTTTGTTTTTTTTTTTAATTTTTCCTTCCTTAATTATTTAAAATCAGTAAGGCTTTAAATTTTTTCAATGTTATGTATATAAAAAAATAAATTATTCTAAATTATGTAACTAGCTATATTTTATATAAATTATACATAAACAATAAAAATTATACAACTTACAATAAGAATTAACACTCACGCCACCTTTTGTTTCAGTTATTTAACAAAATATCTCACGACATTCATTAACTACGCAGATGTCAAGTAAAGAGTTCTGGGAATAAAATTCCTCTTAAAGACGGTCATATCTTATCTTTTCTTATTTCACTTTAAAGTTGTTGTTAGCAAAACATAAAATTTGTGGTTTTAAAAGTTTAATGCGTTTTTGATGACAGAAAAGATATAAAAAATAATATTATAAATTTAAAAATAATTAGTACGCATACATATCCCGGATAGGCAGAGGGATCCTAGTGTTAAGACACTCCGTTCTATACTTTCCGCCGAATCTTTCAAGACATTGCGTGTTGATTGGCGGAACTCAACGCTGGGTTTTTGCCTTGTTGCTAGCATGAAGAAATTAATAATATTAATAAATTAAAAATCAAATTAAATCAGCTTCACGCTGTATCCCGCACACAGCAGGGTAGGCAGAGGGAACATAGTGTTAAGACACTCTGTTCCCCACTTTCTGCCGAATTTTGCAGGTATTGCGTGTTGAGTGGCAGGACTCAACGCCGCGCTTTGCCTTGACACCAGAGCGGAAAAATGGGAATATAAATTTAAATAAATATTTTATCTCCTCGAGTGTGGATCGAACCCACAACCAGTCAGTTTTACAGTCACACTTTGTGCCCCTGCGCCACGACTGATCTCAACATTAATAAATAATATTTCTTATTATTAATAAATCATTTAAAAATATATACTTGTGCCCCCCGGCGCCACGACGGTACGAGTAGCAAGAATAAGCACATTTTTAAAAGAAACTTGCATTGATAATTATTAAAGCATATTTAGATGATCATTTAGTCCATATTCATAGCAATTAAAGATTATTTTCCAATTCCTACTTTACCGGTCTTCCAAACTTGTCATGAATCCCACCATTAGTGACTTTCTAAGCTTTTATATGTATCTAACATAATACACAGATTTATTATAGAAAGTATTTCAATTACAATATATAACGAATGCATCTCATCAAACCATGTGCTCATTATAATCAGCTTCACGCTGCATCCCGCACACAGCAGGGTAGGCAGAGGGAACTTAGTGTTAAGACACTCCGTTCCCCACTTTCTGCCGAATTCCGGAGGCATTGCGTGTTGAGGGGCAGAACTCAACGCCGTGCTTAACCTCGACACCAGAGCGAAGAAATGGAAATATAAATTTAAGTAAATATTTCATCTCCTCGAGTGGGGATCGAACCCACAACCAGTCGATTTTGCAGTCACACCCCGTGCCGCTGCGCCACGACTGCTCATTATAATACGTGTACATATATGGAGTACCAAAAAAATACTTGTTAAAGTATAATTTAAATGCTTTCTCTATAAAAAAAAACCGGTTAAGTGCGAGTCGGAAACGATCACAGAGGCTTCCGTACCAATATCATAATTTGTAAGTCAACGGGAAGTATAGCTCATAAAGGATGACTAATTAAAGCTTGCGAGGAGTATACATTCAGAATGATTGATTGACATTTTGAATTATCTACAAATATAAGGTTGTAATTATGTTTTTTTATGAAGTACCTATAATTTTTTACTTTTCGGATGTTTTCCAGATGCATTAATTCTCGAATCTTTTGATTTCGTCGATTTAGATTAACTTGATTTTTCGTATGGTCCGAGAGACCGTAGACCTAAATATTTGATATTAATTTCATCTTGATCGACGCGACGCGATCTCGACAAAAATTATCTTGACAGACGTACAACAAAGTGATCCTATAAGAATTCTATTTGTTCCTTTTGAGGTACGGAATCCTAAAAAGGTTTTTAAATTTGTTTATTTTCCGCAGCGAAGTTTATTATTGGTTCTTATTATAGTAAAAACTAAATGGCATTGACTAGAATGGAATAATAAAGAAAACTAGTTTAGAAAAAAATTGAACAAGACAAAAAAACGATACAACAAATTCACGATTAATGTGAACCTACTTAATAAATTCATTTTATAATTAACTCATAAAACTAGTTTCATGTTGAAACTGGAGTCCTCCCACGTTTGCCTTAAATAAGTGTACTGGAAACTTGAATACAATCCAAATATGTAGCCACTCTCGCTCTCTATTTGGTATGTCCTGTTGATTGCTATTGAGTATCTACGTGGCTTCTTAGCTACTCGTTGTATTCTGAATAAATAAAATAAAATAAATAAATAGCTTCACGCTTTATCCTGTGTACAACAGGGTAGACAGAGGGAACCTAGTGTTAAGATACTCCGTTCCCCACTTTCCGCCGAATTTTTCGAGGCATTGCATGTTGAGAATTATTTTGTTCTAATATCTAAATGTTGCTTTACTTATAACCAAAGGTTTATTAGGTAATAATAAATATCATTTTAAAATAATTAATATATCACACACGGACCGTAATACGACGAGAGCACATAAAACATTATAATAAGCCATTCATAATACCACATAATCATAAATCTTCGGTAGTAGAGCAATCTTTCGCGCTTTAAAAAGCCAACGCGCTATATCAATAAAGCATTTTCCGCACTTTTAATCCACAATGTTACAAATTAAGTGTGTCTGAGTGTAAGTGTAAGGCGTAAGGTGAACGGCCTGTAGTGCTAGATTCTGCCGGAATGTGCTTGCCAAACGCATTGATCGGAACCCGCCAGCCGTGTTTCACTTTCCAACATGATTTTTGAGGTTTTGGAAACATAATTATATTCTCTAATAGGCCTCAGATGATGACACGGATATCGGTCCGCTGGTACAAACTAAAATTTTGAATTAACTATAATTCATATCAAATTAAAAAAACCCAAGGTAGGCCAAACAATTTTCCACGTTTTTATGTTTTATAAAGTTTTCCATGTTTTTAAAACAATTTGTTAATTCAATCTGTGGCAGTCAATATTTTGCCTTCGTCAAGGTCGTCGTAATAATTTTATTATTAATATCTGGTCTCTAGGTCTCTAGACCTACCAAATAATGATGCCAAAATTATCGTGATAGTTATATTATAAAAATCAAGCTTGTAACTGAACGCAATCAAAAGATATGCAAACTTACGTTTGTCAACTTTAATCGCCGCGTATTCAACACCTTTATGGTATTTTCTGTAGATCTACAATTATGAAATTTGAAAAGAAATGAGGACTTTCAGTACTTTTAACTAATAAAAGTTATACTTCCCGTTGAGATAAAATATTGAAACTCGTACGGAACTCTCGGTGGGCGAGTCTAACTCGCAGTTGACCGATTTTCTCTTAAAGCTTAGTAGCTCTCAAAGCTTTTAGGTAACTCAAAAAAATTCAGGCAGATTTTATCAGTCCTTTTTACTCTCAATTTTAGGTTAACGATATTTACATTAGGTCAGTCGTGGCGCAGTGGCACAAAGTGTGACTGTAAAACCGATTGGTTGTGGGTTCGATCCCCACTCGAGGAGATGAAATATTTACTTAAATTTATATTTCAATTTCTTCGCTCTGGTGTCGAGGCAAAGCGTGACGTTGACTTCTGCCACTCAACACGCAATTCCTCCAGAATTCGGCAGAAAGTGGGGAACGGAGTGTTTTAACACTAGGTTCCCTCTGCCTACCCTGCTGTAGGCGGGATACAGCGTGAAGCTAATTTAATTTTTATTTTTGATACTTACATTATTACTTTCATTTGTTAATACTAAAGCAAAATGTATCTTTTTAACAAACATTAATCTTTTACGACATACATAATTGTATTCATTTCTCGCATTTAACTCTCGTGAGGTTCGCACGTACTCCTCGACTCTCATTCAAAGGGGTTAATGTTATTCAAGGCGAGTCGGTTCGGAGCCTTGAACTTTGATCTTGAGTTCATGTAAACAATTGTGCTTATTTGAATAATGTTGTAAAAGAAAGACTAACATATGTGTTTTGAAATTGCTGAATAGTTTTCAGTTCTTAACTACATATATTGTTCGAGCTTATTTTTGATATATCTTAAATGTTATTTTTCTACTTTAGTTTTCATTTTTATTATTCACTTAATATATTTTGCTGTTTGTAATCAACATTCAGATTAAAATGTTTATTCTTAAAATTTCAAAGGTGTGACTGTATCAATTAACATTCATAGCAATGCTCAATTTTCATTTTGCCATTACGTTACTCAGCCTCCAAAAATATTTACAACGATCAATTTCTATAGCTCGTGCAACTTTTGGTTTGCACACGTTTTATTTTCTGCCTAATTAAATAATTCAAATATTCATATTCAATGGACAACTATATTTTTTATTAAAAAAATAAATAAAAATCAGCTTCGCTTCGCTAGCTTCGCTATATCTCGCACACTGCAGGGTAGGCAGAGGGAACCCAGTGTTAAGACACTCCGTTCCCCACTTTCTGCCGAATTCTGGAGGCAATTCGTGTTGAGTGGCAGAACTCAACGCCGCGCTTAACCTCGACACCAGAGCGAAGAAATGGAAATATAAATTTAAGTAAATATTTCATCTCCTCGAGTGGGGATCGAACCCACAACCAGTCGGTTTACAGTCACACATCGTGCCGCTGCGCCACAACTGGCCTCACTGGCCTCTTTTTTATTATTGTGTCAAAAATAAATTAATAACTGACAGTGAAAAAAATATTAAAAAATGCTTGTGCAATAACTCTTTTACTGTTTTATGACAATGATAAAGTATATTTTTATCTGTGGCAGTAGACACTTATTTCATTTTGACATTATTAATATTTAACTTTCAATAATAGTGGTGTAACGATATTTCTATCTAAGTCTTAACGAAGCGAATGGACGTTGGAATGAATCAAAGCAGTTTCATCGATTTTTATTAAAATGCCGTTTCATCATGCCTAAATACAAAAAAGAGATATACTTGAATATAATTTAAGAATACATTGGTCATACTTGTAACCTGTTAATATAAAATAATCGTTTGTAATAATAGCAATCGTTTGCTAAATAATTTATATTTTATAGAAATCTATTACAATTTTACTAGCTTTCCCCCAGTAACATCGATTACGTAAAGTATTTTAAGGGAATTATTTTATTTTTAACTCTCGTCTGTTTGATTTATTGAACTTAAATAAAATATTATCTATATTTTATTTAAATGTGATAAATTTACAACTCATACATATGTGTCGTATTTTAAAATGTAATAATATTTATAATAAAATTATTACAATATGAAGTATACTCACTCTGGTAACGATCACCATGATGGCGCCGACATGTGGTCACCGGCCCGATCTGAAAAAATAAAATTATTATTGATTAAAATCAAGTTTGCAATTAATTTAATTATAATTACAGCAGCTATTTCTTTACGATTTTTTAATGATTTTTTAACCTTTACTATAACTGCAATAAAAGATATAAGATTTTGGACACGCACTTATCAAATTATGCACTCAATGAACGACTTTATCAGCATAAAACATTACAGGATTTCTAAGACCAATGTAATTTACTTATATGGATTGACGTCTATCTAGAGAATAAAACATTGAGAGAATAACAATTAATTAAAGCTGCTTTGATATGTTAATTTAACATGTGCACAGAATCGATGCCCGTTCGCGTTCGATATAGTAAGAACATGCATAGTAAAGTTAAAATTACGATTAAGTAAAGTCAAGACCATTAGATTATGTGTCAATATACGTGGTTTAAAAGTGAAGTCATCATACAATAAATAAGTTACGCCATATTTATTATTAATAAAATATTTTGAATTTCCGCTTATTTGGCGTCGAGGCCAGTCGTGGCGCAGCGGCACGAAGTGTGACTGTAAAACCGACTGGTTGTGGGTTCGATCCCCACGATGAAATATTTACTTACATTTATATTTTCATTTCTTCGCTCTGGTGTCGAGGCTAAGCGCGGCGTTGAGTTCTGCCACTCAACACGCAATGCCTTCAGAATTCGGCAGAAAGTGGTAAACGGGGTGTCTTAGCACTAGGCTCCCTCTGCCTATCCTGCTGTGTGCACGGAATACAGCGTGAAGCTGATTAATTTTTTTTTAATTTGGTGTCATAACAAGCGTCAACTTATATTTGTAGTTCATTTCATACAAAGAAGTGAGGGATACGCCCGCCAATTAAACTTTGTCAACTTTATTCCAAGCGTAACTCATACATAGATACAGGCTATTTTCCGTAGACCTATATTTCACACAAAATGTCAGCTTGTCAACTCTTATAAGTTGTATTTCCCGTTGAGTTACAATCCTATAATTGGTACTGGTACTTTATAAGCATTAATTCGATATAAGTAATATAATAAATGTTATTATTTTGAAGTTACTATTAAATATTAATTTTAAACTACATACTAAAAAACGAATTTTAAACTTCTAGCACCTATATGACAACTTGTCTCTGCTTTTTATTTTTTGTTTGAAAGATTTAATTGTAATGATGTGTAATTATTTCAGAGTTCTGATTATTTATTTTTAAATATTAAAGAAATAGAACGCGTTAACTACAAAATATATCAACATATTTCATATTTTTTTATAATATATATATGTATAGGTTTAGGAGTAACTAAATCCATAAACCAAAACAAACTTTATGACAAATACCTACTTCATTTAAATGCAAAATTTTAACTGGTTCACATTGTAAAGGCCAGCGCGCAAACTTGACAAGGATAAAAGGATTATTTTACGTCCAGGGCATGAATTACAAATGCAATGAAAGTAAAAGGCGTGTCAAGGCATATCTACATTTGTGTAACGACGCAGGTGTTAACAGCTCAATTGTTTGGTTTCTGGGGAATGTTTAAAAACACTGCACGCTTCCTTTCAATCGCACAATAAGTGAGTAACTTCGTCGTGTTTGTTTTCACAACAATGAAAAGAACACGTATTTGCACAATATGTGATGCGAGACAGTTTTTTTTAGTTCTCTTGCTAAATTTTCGCTCTTTATGCTGAGTTACGCACCTCCAATATTATTACAAATAGGGGCAGAGAAAAAGCGTTGTGCTCTAGCGCAACTTAATACCGCAATTTGCCTTACCAGAAAAAACCAAAATTAAGTGTTTAGGTGTTGTAATATGTATATATGTTTATAATGAAGGGAAATATTTAATTACATTATAAACTGTTCTACAGATTCATTTAAACGAAAAAAAAAAACTTATGTGAAGCCAGTCGTGGCGGGGCACAAAGTGCCATTATAAATGACGATGAGTTCCTTCAGTCAATACGCAATGCTTCTATAATTCGGCGGAAAATGGGAAACGGAGTGTCTTAACACTAGGTTCCCTCTGCCTAGCCTGTTGTGCGCGGAATACGGATAACGCTAAAGAAAGACCTAAACTTAGTAAATGTACGCACTCACAATCGTAACTATTTAGTAGTTGTACAATGTACGAGAGTAGTAAACGCCCGGAACTAATCGTATCGGAAGTCCTTTCAGCGGACGTTCACTCGGGCGGGGCATTAACGCTTCAATGACATTGGAAATCTCTCCCTACCAGTAAATATTCCCTTTATTTAATCAGCTTCACGCTGTAACCCGCGTATAGCAGGGTAGGGTAAAATTTAACAGTCTGTCTGTAATTTCAAAATAACTATTTTTACAAGTGCATATCTATAGTAATTTATTCGATTCCAAAAAACAAACAAACAATTTTAAAATTGAAGTCTTGTCTGTTTTATTTTTCTGTGTTCCCGTTTAATCTGGCAGTAAATATGTATAGTGTAGAGTACCTAATAAAAGTAAGTTTTGTTTAGGTTTTGTGATATTTGAATAGTGAGTACCGCAACCCTGCAGCCGCAAGCGGTTTTATTTAACATAAAAAATACATTACAAAAATACAAAATACCTTTACACCATAAGTGAAGCTTGTATATTGCAATATTAATATATATAATTAGCTTTTTATACAGTATTTGCTAACAATATTAACGATGAATAAACACAAGTGAAGCAACATGGTGTTCCATATGGGAGTCACACGCCGCTATGTAACGGCGTCACAAGTCGAGATGCTAAAACGACAGGTTGCTCGACTAGTTACCGTTCCTTATCTCGTTCAGTAAACAATGCTGTGATAATGCGGACCAATCTAAAGATTTAGTGTGCCAAGGTCGCAACCATCGTGTATGAATACGGCAACAATGGAATAGGTATTTAAATAAAACGTCATATATTAAAATAAAAATAAAAAAAAATTAAATGCTAAAGCGTGTAAAATTTCAGTTTGTAAGAAATACTAAAATGGAAACAGTATATGGTATTAGGACATACGTATAACATTACCATTTCGCTTAAATGTCAAGATATCCTTTTTCAAAAATACTGTATAATATTATATTGTTTTTGTAAACAGCATAAGACTAGCACACACACACACACAGTGAGTAGCTCAAGCCACCTGCCTCTGTACAGGCGGTCGTGGACGACCGATTGGGTTCATGCACGTAAGGTATTTCCTCCGACAAAATTTTATATGCTATATTAACAAACTTTGTGGTAAATATATTCCTATTTTAATTTGGAATATACACGATTTTGTTTCCTAGTAATTAATATATTATAAAATGAAAACATCAGATAGCCAACACCATTTTTTAATTAAGATATCTTGGGAACTACCTTCACTCAAGGACTTATGTTTTTATGCAATGAGAATACAAGTTTATGGTGTATCGTTTGTATTCATGTCAATACACAAAGTTTATAGTTTTAAGATGACTTAAATATTTGTATTTTGTGTAAATTCGCAGATTAAAACGTATATTAAATAAAATGTTTGACAGTTGTGGATTCGATTTCTCGCGCGCTTAGCCTAATAGGATATATATATATAAATATAAAAGGACTTGTGCTGACTGACTGAAGTAAGACGCTCGCAGAGCTGTAACCGCTGATGGTAGAAACGTGAAATTTGGGCAGATGTTTATTTTCATATTCTGGACATCCACTAAGAAAGTATTTTAAAAAAAATTAATCCTAAAGAGATGAAATAGGGGTTGAAAGTTTGTATGGATTTTTTTTTAAATCGGCACCGATTTTTATAAAATTTGAAATTCAGACTTTTAAAGACATTTCATTGAACACGTGTTTCTTGGTTTATTAGAATTCACCCCTAAGTGTCCAAATAAACGGGCGAAGCCGCGCGCGCCCACTAGTAGGATATAAAAAAGTAGTCTCCTACTTTTTTATTACTTTTTACAAGACCTAGAGTCTAAACGATGTAATACTTAGATTACTACAGTCACACTTACACAAATTTTACTTAACACGACGATAAAGTCTATTTTGAAAATTCTATTTGTTCACGTTGTTATGATACGATTAAAATAAAATATATTCTTCGAGACTTCTATTTGGCATTTACTTTCAGTATATACCATAAATACAAAAAATATAGAAAAAAGTTTTCTGATTACCATCTTTTAATACAAAATGTGTTAACAGAAAATATAGAACTAAGACCTGTATACATATAGATATAGATAGTGGAATGGACACCACATACATTCATTCAAAATATAATAAGCGACTTCGTCATAAGAAAACGAGGCCGATGCCTGTTAAATAAAGAAAATTAAATTTACCGTCGTATAAGGATAATATGAATTCAATACAAAAAATGAATACTAAAATGTATCTATCTGCATATGCATTACCTATGTATATTAAGTATTTACATTTTAACGTGAAGACACCTTACATTGAGCAATAAAATTAACATTGTATTACAATTTTATGAATATACTAGCGACCAGCTTGCGGCTTCGCCCGCTTGAACTACACAATTATTTATTCTCTAATCTGAATTACTGTCATGCTCTAGAGACATAATCATTTTATACACAATATCCATACATTGAAAATTAACGTTTTAGTCAATTAAATAAAACAATAATCACTAAATGTTTAGGGTAAAAAATATAAAAGTGAAAACTGCATTTAAATCGGTAGTCGGATTCAAGATTAACGTGCACAAACGTACAGATAAACATTTTGAAAAGTATTGTTTTAAGTTAACTAACTAAAAAGTTAACTTCATTGATATATGCCTACTACCAGTAACCCTTGCGCGGCTTCGCCCGTTTCTTTTTTATTTACTTTTGACAAATTCGAATGGCCATAACCTCTATACATATTACAGGTTATAGCAGTCATGTTTATGTTGCCATTTATAATTTTCTAAGGGTCGTATTACATGGCAAGGGGTCTATTATATAAAAATAAAACAATAATAAAGTGATTATAATAAAAATAAAATTTAAAAGACGATTTTATTACCATTTTTCTTTGTGAAAATGCATTATTTAGAAAATTATTATTTATTCTCCATTTTTTCCTAGTTCAATAATTTAAACGAATGATGTTCTTGATAAGTTGTACTCATAGGTATGTACATGGAATTAGCTCGAGTTTCCAACTGTATAAACACCTGTGTCGCATGTGCTAACAAGTTACGTTAACAGCAACGGGACTAGTTCTACAAGAATTTATTGCAAAGTGCAATTTATAAGTGTATATTATATTTTTTCAAGGCACAAGCGTGAAACTAAAATACTAAAAAAAACTAAAAAGGGTTCCGCCACTCAACACGTAATGCTTCAAAATTCGGTAAATTTCCCATCGAGTCAGCTCAAAGTTTGCGGGCATATGCATTCATTTTGTGTGTAATTAATTATAAATATATGTTGGTATTTTTTTTACATTATCTGTATTTTTTTAAGTTGATTTCACGATGAATTTCGTACAAAATGCGGTAAAAACGATGCATAATTGCTCATATCTTTTGATTGCATTGGTTTAAAAGCTTAATTACTTCTATATTTAATAATATTTTATATTAAATATATAAATTAATTATATATTTTTATTTTTATTAATTTATATATTTAATTTAGTTTTATACTCTCACGCGATCTTGAAGAAAGTCAGTCTAGCAAGTGATCCTAAAAGGTTCTGTATTTTTTTTTCAGGTATGAAACTCTATAAAATAGAAGTAAACTGAACAAAGAAGTCACATCCGTCGTTTTTATAGACAGACACTACACTCAACGACAGGCCCGGCTTACATATCAAGAACCTATATTTTACAATATTGTTAACATTTTGATATTTTATTATCCTTTTTAGGGTTCCGTACCTTTTAAGGAAAAAAGGAACCATTATAAAATCACTTTGTTGCCTATCTGCCTGTCAAGAGCCTTTATCCCAGGAACGTTTGGAGATATCGAGTTGAAATTCACACTATATACTTAGATCTACTCTCATGATTTCCTGAAAAAATTAAATAATTCTACATTTACTTAAAAAAAAGATATACGTTCATATCGCAAAAAACGCATACTTAGATTTTACAAAGGGAATCAAACTAAATAGGGTACTTCCGGTTGACCTAGAATTGTGTAATTTGACAGCTGTAGATGCTCTACAGGTAAAAAATATTTGACTTGACTGAAAACTACACATTAGTCGTTAAATGCTAAAAAATAATAGCCTTAAAAGGGGGTGAGGTATCAAATGAAAGGGCTCTGGCTTGAATTTCAAAAAAAGTTAGAGACCTCCAATTTTTGTACGGAACCTCGGTGGGCAAGCACGACTCGCGCTTGTCCGCTATTTTTATATATATTTCGTTATGACTCTTAACCAACACTTTGGCCACGAAAACACGGAAATTCTGTATATATACGTAGAAACATGTCTGTTTTTGCGTCAGTTTTTACTTTAATGGAGTTTCATACCGATTATAAAAAAGTTTAACTTCAAAACAAGTGAAAAATACTTCAAATCTTAAGGGAAAATCCAGAATATATCTGTGTACCGTATCAATCACCTATAATTTGTATAAACATAAAATATATGTCACAGTCACATGACACCGTATTGATATTAAATCCTGCTGAAATATAGACATCGTATATGTGCAACAACTTGAACTGGTTACCCTTAATATTTGCTGAACCATATTATATTTTATTTGTTAACAAAATATTATTTCGTTTACTGAAAAAAAACCTAAACTATCATAAGCAGAATAAAATATTATTGCTAATCTATATATCTATATATATAAAAGGACTTGTGCTGACTGACTGAGCCGTAACCGCTGATGGTAGAAACGTGAAATTTGGGCAGATGTTTATTTTCATATTCTGGACATCCACTAAGAAAGGATTTTGAAAAATTTTAACCCTAAAGGGATGAAATAGGGGTAGAAAGTTTGTATGGATTTTTTTTAAATCGGCACCGATTTTTATAAAATTTGAAATTCAGACTCTTAAAAACATTTTATTGAACACGTGTTTCATGGTTTTTTAGAATTCACCCCCTAAGGGTGCAAATAAGGGGTTGGAAGTTTGTATGGAAAAATCTTTAAATCACCACCGATTTTTATAAAAAAAATAATTCAGACTGTTAAAAATATGCGTGTTTCGTGGTTGTTTTTAGAATTCATCCCTAAGGTTGCAAATAAGCGGGCGAAGCTGCGCGTGCCCACTAGTTATATACAAATATACCGTAATGTTGTGTTCTTTAATGTAAGTTAAATAGATAAATTACATTCAAATACCTTATATGTATGCATAATCATATAAACAATCCAATTATAATATTAAGGAATGAATTAAGGATACGTTGCAGGCGAGTCATACATGCAATTTGCTATTAGCGTTTATTTTACGCAGCTGTTTCGGTTCTTTTAGCAGAAGTTTCCTTTCAAAAATATCTTGTATTCACCCCAATTTACCGTTTATATTGTAATTTATACAATGTAAACGGTAAATTGGGATAAATAGAAAGAAAAACAAGAAAGTTTTTATATCATTATACCAGTAATTTTCATCTATACATGATTTTCGTTTTAGTCTATTATTTTTTATACTGGAAGAGGGTCTTCCAGTACAAAAATATGTTAGTATTGACTAGTTATACGACGAGAGTAAACCAAAACTAAGTACATACTTGTTAGGCGTCCCTGTGCTAATTATTGTGGTCCATGAGTCAGGTTATTAATGGTCAGTTTATTAATTAAAATTTATAAAAATAAGATTATTTAAAACAAATGCATCAAACTCAAATATTGACAAAAAGAATCGCAGACCATTCAAAATATAAATGTTTATTTCACATTTTAAAAAAAGAAACCAACAACAACAACTCTATTTATCAATCAAGAACAAAAAAAGCACATACGACAAAAGTCTATGGCGCCTAACAACTCATAATACTTTTTAGCTATTTCACTGAAAAAAATACATAAAAGTATCAATACACATTGAAAAAAAGATCTTATTTTATATTAGTTTTATATATTCCTTAAAATAATGGTAAAACTACGGACCACGCAATGTAGGGTAAAAATAGTTGGTAATGACCACCTCTATCGACTGTTTCAATTAGTCTTAAATTATACTGTATATTAAAAAGTTTTGGTTTAAGGTTTTGGTTTCAGCCGAACTTGAGAGCAAAGCCGAGGGTTCGATTTCGGCTAAAAACCTTGTTTCGGTCGGACACTAACTATTTACAGATATTATCGTTTATTTTGTGTAATTCCGTTGATATATTTGTTGTTTTTTTAAGTTTCTTGTTTTATTAAGTTTAAATGTATTTGTTGATTATTTTGTTTTTGTTGTATTGACGTTTTCGAGCTTAAAAAAAGTAGAACCTTATCTAAGGAACGTTGCAAAAGTTAGTTTTCTTTGATAAAGTAAAAGTCATCAAAGAATAGGCCAATGCGAATAAGGTGGCTGTTGTTAATGTGCTCTAGTGCACGTAGAAGAAACGCGGCCAAAGGATCCCTATCCGTTCAAATGTTATAATTATTATCAATAATGGTTTGAGAAATTCTGTTATTTGTTTACAAATGTAAACACATAAATGTGTGAATTTCTCCACTCTCTAAACCCATTCATTTATTTTCATTACCATTTTCATATTCTTTTAAATTACATTTATATATGTGTGCGGGATATAGCGTGAAGCTAATTTAATTTAATTTTTTTTAATTTATATATTCTTTATATGTATCAGCTTGACGCACACAGCAGGGTAGGCAGAGGGAACCTGGTGTTAAGACACTCCGTTGCCCACCTTCTGCCGAATTCTGGAGGCATTGTGTGTTGAGTGGCAAAACTAAATGCCGCGCTTGCCCTCGATATCAGAGCGAAGAAATGGAAATATAAATTTAAGTAAATATTTCATCTCCTCGAGTGGGGATCGAACCCACAAGCAGTCGGTTTTACAGTCACACCTCGTGCCGCTGCGCCACGACTGGCCTCATACTGAGTAGAATATTCGTTAGGATATAGGTAATGCTCGTTTACGTCATAGTTTAATCTAGTATAGTATAGTCTAATCATTTACAAAGAAACAAAGTACTATTAGTACTATTTGTACTTTGTGTCACTAAGTAGTAAAAAGACATGCATAATACTGTCGGTCTTTATGATCGATTGTGCATTCAACATTATCAATATTCATAGTAAACACAAGGACAATAAGCGTAAAATGCAATTGTTATTACTTTAAATGTAATTATTTCTCACTCTTTTGTTAGTCCATGAAGTGTGTTATATATGGGCTGGGCGTAGGAACGGAGGGGTTTGGTCCGTGCCCAAACCGGGGGGGGTTTGGACACGGACGGCCTCCCCCCATCCTCCAAGAAAATATCATGCACTTCTTATAATCACTTACATAAATAAGAAAATAAGAAATGAGGCTGTTATGTTCAAGTCTTAAATATATAATTGAAGTAACTGAAATTACTATTTCTGTTTCAGCTTCACGCTGTATACCGCATGTAGCAGGGTAGGCAGAGGGAGCTAATTGCTAAGACACACCGTTCTCCCCTTTTACGCCGAATTCCGAATAAATTGCGTGTTGAGTAGCGTAACTCAACGCCACGCTTTGCCTTGACACCAGAACGTAGAAATAAAAATATTAAATACTTCATTATCTTGATTATTATTCAAGTGCGAATCTAACTTACAACCTGTCGCACATATACAGTCATATTATTCATATTATATTAGTCTAATAACGTGATACTCGGTGAAGCCTCACAGTAACGTAGGATCAATAGGCGGTACATACTCAACTGATACCACAAATGTAAGTGGCGGCAAACAGTATATAAAAGATAATTTAAATCTGATTTGTTTATGAAAATCGGATTTCTTTTGATTAGCGTATATTTTTCCGTACTTCTATAAAAAAAGTTATTATATGTAAAAACAGCGTCATTCCATACATGGGACGGTAGGCGGAAGAAACCTAGTGTTAAGACACTACGTTCCCCATTTTCACTGAATTGTGGAGGCATGGCATTTTAAAAACTTCACAACTCACTACGAAAATAGTGAAGGCTTTATGAAAGGAATTTAGATTATTTAAAATAGGTCGCTTTCGACCGCCATTTAAAAATTCAAGTCATATTGTATAGGCTTTGTTGAACAATCGTTGATGCATATTTGACCCCGCGACCCTTTTACAGCGAAAGTCAAGCAACATTCTGATCGAACGAAAGAATTTATTGATTCCCATAGCTATTCTTTATTGGTATTCTTTGATATAAGCTACCATTGTTACACCATGTTGTAATTTAGATTCAATATAATTGATTTTTAAGACAAATGTATGTACGTATAATTTTAAACTGTAAATAAAGTTAGAAACACAGAAACACACGCAAATTATATTTTTGTACTTTTTTAAATTTGTGTACGGTTCTTTCAAATAAAATGAACACGATTTTCTGAAAGATGAACTTTTAAAAAATATACTATTACAGATTAAACTCCTTCCAAATACGATATTGGCCCAAGCATCGTGACGGCCATCAGTCAAGAGCTAGCGAAATCCTATAGATGTCTACTGGATGTAACATACGCGCTCGACGAAGTTTATAACCGAATCTACTCATCCAAACAGACGGCTCGCCACCCGAAAAGATAGCGATACCCTGGTGTTTCCATTCCAATAGATTTCCCCAACACTGTACCCGATCCATTCACAATGCCGAGGAAGACGCTATCAGCAGTTTCATTCGCAGGGCAAAAGCAGTTTCCGTGACTGATATAGTGGAACACTTGCCTCAAGATTTCGGCGTAAAAATAGGGAAAGGAGTGTCTTAACATTATGTACCCTCTACATGTCCTGCTGTGTGCGTTTAAATATAGATATAAAATCACATGACGTTTTAATATTAATAATAATTAAATATCTTAAACTACAAACAAGCATAAAATTGTTCGATTAGAATATGAGTACTTATATATTCTTTTCCTATATAAATGTATCAGAGAAAAGATACATTAACTTCTACATAATTTAATGCAAAATACGACGTTTTACTTGAAATGTAAGTTTAAACATTTGCCACGGATGGAATTTGAACGTACAACCATTGCGCACAATCCGGCGCAACCGAAGTGTGCCGTGACGGCGTCCTACTAGATACGTATATTCATACGTATATCATATAAAGAAATTAATTTTAAAACTCATTCGGAAATATAAAATGATATGTCTGTAAAGAGTATAAAATACCATAGGTCTTAACGGATTCCAAAAAGTTACGTCATGTGTAGGCGCGTTGAAATCTTTTACATGAAGATTAAGAAAATTTGATTAGCCATAAAAACTCTCGTCCTATCATTTTAGACTACGTAAACATCTTCACAATTATTTCATAATGTTTATTTAAAATTATTAATTTAGTTGATAAGCTTCAATATACGTATATATTTTTTTTAACACTGTCTAGCAAAAAATATTATGTTCGTGTCGGCAATAGTCATCACTTCGTGTAGTGTTATTTGACACTTCGCCCTTGTTACTCTATTATTTAATTTTTACATTTAATAGCATTTGAATATTAAATTATATATTTTAAAGAATTTTTCTACACCAAAAGACTATTTAGTGTTGTCTTTTTACCATATATTTCTAAACACAACCAAAAAACTTACTTGTCTGACTCACTATAGTAAGAATGCTGATGTTAATAAAGTTCTCAGCATAGTAACACTCTAGCACAATGTTTTTATAGTTTCAAAGTAATATAAGTTCATATACATGTACAAACACAAAGCTGTGCGGCATCTAGAATAAGTTAATTAAATTCTAATAAGATTCTTAGACGAGTGAAATTTTAGAACGTGTAAGTTTAACTTACATACGGTCCAAACTTTCCATGGCAACGGTAAATTTGGTATCCAGTTCTAATATTTCGCTACCTCGACTCTCGAGAAATCTCTGTTGACTTACGAGTCACAGCCTCACGCGCATCAACTGTGGGTGTCATAATTCACGTGTAAACACCGCTACGTTCTACGTGGAAGGTATATTCATTTTCTTAGTTTCTTTTATACTGAGAGATTTTTTTGCCTATAACACTTAATTCACTAACAAGCCCAGCTGTAATATAAGTACTTCAGTCACCTGACCGCAGAGTAAACAGCGGTAGGTCATAGTGTCAGATAGCAAAATTTACCGTAAGATCCGCTGAGTCGCGATCAAACGCCAGCACTCGTCGGCATATCACAATCACTTGTTAGAACGACCACGATCACTGGATATCACACGGTACACAGTCACCAGTCACAGATCCTCGAGCATCGTCGATCTCGTACGGTGTCGGTGCAGGGCCGCGGCGAAGAGCGCATAGAACCACCAAATGCGACGGAGCGTAAATGTTAACCTACCTGTAGCGCTTGCGTGTCGCCCGTCGGCCTACCGGACCGGGGCGACTGCTTTACCGACCGCCTGCGCCGCGATACATAATGTTATCTGTATTTTATGCTCATAAATATATAATTTGTCTTTTATAAGCTGTTTTAAATCGTTTTATATTGAATTGGTTGTTAAATACTATACCATATTAATAAAATTATTAAATTATGCTAGTGAAATATAAAACTTACTTACATCAAAGCCTTAGTCTGCTTTATCGATATTTCCAACGCCATCTGTTAAGTAAGAATGACACTATAAAATAGGCCTTAAATGTGTAATTTATATAATTTCTTAATGAAATATAAGCTTCTTTAAGTAATTTAACACTGAATTTGTTTATTTGTAAGTTTTAATTAAATTTAAATTTGATTAAGTGCTTTAGAAGTACAGTGACCTGCATGTTACCGATTCCGCGAAAGCCTTACAAGTGACAAGTCATTGATTCATAAGAATTAAGCTAGTTACCAACTTTTCCGCCGGATGGCAGCATGTTGCTAGAATTCGCAATAGATTTTACAATATAAAAAATAGGTGCCAACAGAAGTTGTTTTGTTTATATTCTTTCCTACATTGTACACACATATATGTATGTATTATCAACAAGCCGTGTGACGAATGAAGACTGCGTAATTAGATTAACTACAAGACGTAAATGTTAACCACATGAATTTTATTAACATATCTTCACATAATTTAAAAAACCAAATCAATCATTCCGACGATGACCAAGAATACTCGGAAGAAGTAAATCCGCTTTTAAAGTAACAATTATAAATGACGACATTGCATTCCATTGAATGGAAGTCATATTCATTGTGCGGCGACATTTAATTGTCAAAATGGGAAAATATTGTGCATTCGTAAAAACAAATAAATAGTTACCTAAGTATGACATCCGCCAATTATTCCCTTTTTAATAAACAATGATATCAAATACGTTTTTTTTTGTTTATAGATAAATATTACTTAGGCTACATATATAATTTACCTATATATTATGTTTTTTTTTGTTTTATAAGTAGCAAATATAAGTTATATATACGAGAAACAAAAATGTATATATTTCCATTTTTACTATTCAATGTAGAGTTAGTGAAATCCAAAAGTCTATCTATATCTGTAAAAAAAAATGATTACCAAAACGTATGCACCTACATAACTTCTGAACGAGTGCCCCAAATAGGAAATTTTATTATATCGTATATGATATTTTTTATACACAGCTCTTAAAGAGATGGATCAACTTAAATTACTTTTTGTGTGTATATTTTGATGAGTTTCTGAATGGTTTGAAAATTGTTTAAATGACAAATATTTCTTTAGCATAAAAAAATCCTGGATAATAAATGTCTTTCTGAGAGTTAAAATAAATTTAGAAATTAATATTGATTTTTTTTTATTATTTTGAATTGATTTATTTTGATTTAATTTTATAAATGAGGAGAATATTCACGATACAAGCAATTTTGCAAAAGAGTTTGATGCAAAATTGCCTTTGTTTGTACTATTCATCTTTAAAATTTAAATTAATTCATTCATTCATTAATTGAATCTTTCAGACAATAAAGGTAAGTTAGACTTAAAAGTATATGTAAATATCTTAAAGCAGTTTTATTTGTAATTTCCTAAACAGCAACTATGAAATCGCTTTATTAAAAATGTAAATCACAAATTTCAAATATTACAAATATTTACGTTGACGCTAACTAACTGACGACTTGTGTCGGGTCCACTAGGTTAACATAAAAATTACAATTAAGTATGTATTTTATTAGTATTGACTAAAGAAATTGAATTGGAAGTACTTCCACTTACTTCTAATTCAATATCTTAAGATTTCTTAAAATTTCATCATCTTAAAATAATAAGAAATTCTTTAAATTCTAATAATAAATATGACGAAAGATAACAAAAACTTTGGTTTTACTTATTTTAATTGTTTAACTATTTAAAAATATTACAATTACTATTAAAAACTGTTTGCGCAATGTCTGAAAATGTACTACTACCGATACCCGCAACAATTCGATTATATGTATGTTGATGTTCCTCCATTCATTCATTACGCAACATCTCTTAATGTGTCAAAATCACAGGAAAGTTGTGTATTTGAGGCTAGTCGTGGCGACACGGGAGCACAAGCGCTGATCGTCGCGACAGGTTGTGTCACCACTCGAAGAAACGAAATTAATATTTTTATTTCTTCGCTCTGGTGTTTAGGCAAAGCGCGGCGTTCAGTTCCGCCCCTCAACACACAATGCCTCAAAAATTCTGCGTAAAGCGAAAAACGGGAGTCTCTTAATGAGAACGGAATGTCCTAATACTAGGCTCCAGACTCTATGCTTCAAGAACTTTATTAATTTTCGTAAAAGAAAGATGGTAGGGGAGAAATCATACAGTTAATTTTAAAATATTTACCTATAAGTAAAAAGTTTCCGTATGTTTTTAATTATCATTTAAATTTATTTTCATTTAATTAAAAATTACAACTTTATTTGTAATAAGCTTAAATTAACTGACTTTTATTCGCATATTATCGATCTATCTTCATAAAACTTGACAACAATATAAAAAATATTTACCTATGATGACGACTTGTTTGTTATTAACTTACGAAGAATTATTAAAGATTAATATTAATGAACGGCCCTTAATTCTCGTGCGTTCTATTAGTTATTCATTTAACAATGTAGTGTTATATAGTATTCAGTTAGTCCATTAGTCCGCCACGAATATATTACAATCTGTGTGACTCTAATAACAAATATTAGTAATAAACAAATATTGAACAATAAATCAACATTATTCTTTTACTAATAAGCTGTAGACATCATGGCGAAGTGAGATAGTGACTACTAGCAAACGCGATGGTTGTGCGTTCGATCCCCACTCAGGAGAATGATTAATGTGTTAACTGTTAACATAGGTTCCCATTGTCTGCTGTTTAATATAAAATGCAGTATCTAGATATATCTTACTAGGTAAGTCTTAGTCTTAGTCGATCTTTAAATTAATATCAGTGTCGTAACTGGGGGGAGGGGGGGGGGGGAAGAGCGGTGCAGTCGCACCGGGCATCAAAAGGAAAGGGGCATCAAAGTCTACAATCAAATGTACAAGAAAAATGAGAGAATGAAAATGAAAAATTATGATTTCAATCGAACATGAAGTCGATACTATTGATTTTGAAAATGTAATTAATGACTTTGCTAGTCAAAAAGCTGGTAATGTCCGTTTTTTAATTTTTGCAATAATTTTTACCAAAATCTAATGTTATAACTTATATATAGTTATTATAATTTTAAGGCAATAAAAATTTATATCTACTCTACTGTGTTTTGAGATCTGAAATTATTTTGACTATTTTAAAGGGCATCAAGTCTTAAGCTGCACCAGGCAGCAAATACCCTAGCTCCTCCACTGATTAATATTAATAATTGTTAGCTTAAAGTTTTGTAGGAAATTTCAATTTTTTATTATAATAATTTTATTACTAGACTACCTGCGTCATTGCCAGCGTGTTTAAATAGAAATAACTAAGAATAGGATCACCCTGGTACTGTTGGTACTAAAGTACGTGTGGTAGACGTAGCCAGCAATGGCAACACGCATGGGCAGACTCGACCTCTTCAGTCGTCTCCAGGAAGACACAAATTTGCACGTTAACCACTAAAAAAACCCATTTGTCGTAAAGACTGACAAATCTTTCAAAACATTCGCCTTTTAGCCGCACCCAGTATCAGTATATGGGACCTTAATGTTTCAAGTGACTGCCAGTATCGCGATCATCTGCAAAGCAAGGCCAGTTGGCCAAGAAGAAACTGGGGGTCATCAGTAAAGCGAGATGGTACTGTACTGTACTATTCTGATCTCTGTACTGGTGCACCCCAGTATCAGCTTGAACCATTTGATCGCATACAACGTAGAGCCGTTCGAATTATTGGGGGACCTAATGAACTGTAAAAGCCTTGACACTTTGGCTTTGCGTAGGTAGATACGTCTCCTCGCTATGCATCCTCTACCGCATTTATCATCCTGTTTGGTCAGTGTTCTAAAGAACTGTTTGACCTGTTGCCTGCCACCGAGTTTTCTAAACGCACAGTACGTCACAAGCTAAAATACCATCCACACCATCAGGATACGTGACACTCCCCTACTGTGCGGTTTCGTAAGAACACACGGAACTGTGAAATGGCCCACCTGCGGTAGTGTTCCAGGTCGGAGTGACATGAGACTTTACCTTTACCGTACCTTTAGCTGGTACGCAGAAACAGTGCTATTTAACTTTAACAATAAATAATAAATATGTCATTTTTTTATTTAAATATATGTAATATGTAAAATTTTAAAACGTGCAGAGTCCACTATTTTAAACATCTGTTTCAAAAAGATCAAACATCAGAGAAACAGGATGTTACCAAATGAAGCTGACGCCTTGAAATCATTTTCATATGTAAATACTATATATACATATATTGCTGAATTATTACCATTCCATAACAAAAACCAGTTTTTTTGGAGATCAGCAATTTATAAAAAATATATTTTTCATTTTTGTATAAAAATAAGATTATTCTTTTATTACTTATATTTATGCTATATTCTTTAGATAAACGATAAACCTACTTCAGCAAAATCTTTTTTAATAATTTTTCAACAACTTTTGCCGTAGGATATGTTGTTTAAAAAAAAAATGTTAACGTTTTCAAACGTTGAACTCACGATGCAATGCAATGTGATTTGCATATTTTTTAAATTAAAATCATCATCTTATGCAAATGTATTATATAATATCAATACATTAATTTAGTTGTTTACCTCAACATAACTTCTTATATCAATTATAAAAAATAAAGTTATTTTTTTTTTACAAATAATAGGTAAATAAATAGCAGGTGTATCCATAAGATAATGTCCTTTCACATTCACTTAAATGATTTGGTGAAATGAAAATGAAAATATACTTTGTGGATAGCTGACCTATTCACAAAGTATATTTTACATCAAATCATTAAAACATAGAAGTAAAGTCAATAATAAGGCACGTTCAAATTACTTCGTGTTGGCGATTATTAGTGAAATAAATAAACGAAGTTAAAAAATATACAGAGGGAGCAACAAAAGCCTTCTGAGTTTTGAAGGCTTTGCAATATTGTTAGTTTAGGACGTATGCATCTTAACGTATCCTTTATTAATTTAATACCAGTTTACTGACTGTTTCAAATCAACAGATTCATATAGTTTTCTTATTGATTTAATGAATTATTATTAAAAAAGTTACCTATTTATTAAATATTTATGACATTTGTTTATTATTTAAAGGGAATTCAACTAAAATATGTTATTCTATGTAGATAGATACATTTAAATGAATGCAGTAGTTGAAATTTCAAAAATACGTGTGCCGACCAGTATCTATGTCTATAGTAAAGAAATACTGATTAGTGCTTTTTACATACCGAACGTGGAACTTGACGTGTCTCTTAATAAAAATATATAGGCAAACTTAATAACAAAATGTGTGATGATATGTTGTCTAGAAAATAATATTTAACAATAGTATATAAATAGGCCAGTCGTGCCGCAGCGGCACAAAGTGTGACTGTAAAATCAACTGGTTGTGGGTTCGATCCCCACTCGAGGAGATGAAATATTTAGTTTCATTTATATTTTCATTTCTTCGCTCTGGTGTCGAGGTAAAGCGCGGCGTTGAGTTCCGCCACTCAACACGCAATGCCTCCAAAACTCGGCGTAAAGTGGCGAACGGAGTGTCTTAACACTAAGTTCCCAGTCCCTACTCTGCTGTGTGCGGAATACAGCGTGTATCTGTTTAATATAAATAAATTCGATTTTTAGGCTCTACCAGACTTAATGACTACTTTACATCCTTGTATTTATGCATATTTTCATAAAGATTATCAATTAATTAGTTTCATTATAAAAAAAAAACAAAGCTGATCTATGCCCGATTAGTCACGAAACATTTGTGTTATGCATATTTAAGCAATAAATATAATATAACGTATTGTGTAGTGTAGAGCACCGTGAGGGACCGGGTTGAGGCTGAAGTGTCAAGAGCGTACCTTTATTGTTTAATTAATATACGAACTGCAATCTATACCTTATTATGTAAGTTAAATCCTACTAATTTTATAATCGAAGTCATTTAGATACACAAATATTTTTTTGAAACGAGAGTTTAATGAGTTTATAATAGTTAGTAGCGTTTTACATATTTCTTTTATTTAGTATAGTTTACCTTAAATTACATGAATAATATTTTTGCGAAAACCTATTGTTCTACAAAATGTTTCATGTTTCGTGTTATTTTTGATTTATCATAGCTTTCATATACCTGTATACCGCAGATAGCGGGGTAGGCAGAGAGAGGCCCAGTCTCTGCCGAATTCTGGAGGCATTATGCTTTTAAAGGTAGAACTCAACGCTTTGCTTCAGTATCAGCGTTTTTCACTCTCCCAAGTGGAAATTGAACCCATACCCTATAAATTCATACAAACATACTTTATAAAAATAACATTAAAACAAAATATTATTCCATTATATAAAAACGTCCGAGTTGCAACACCTTTGAAAAATAAATGAGCTAATTTCTTGGAAAAATTGATGAAGTGGCCTCTTTACGCTAGACAAATTTCAATTGTAGATCTAACTCAACTACAGATATCCGTATACGTTTATTTGTTTACTGATCAATACTAACTGATTTACAAAGCAAATGGCGTACTGGGAATTTTAATACCAAACTGTTCGCAGATCAATTTATTCATTCATTTTATTAAAAGTTGTAATAAAAATCTATAAATCAGGCAAACTGAGCGTCTTGTAGTAGTTCTATTATAATTATAGCCACACTTAGTCATACATCCGCATCGACTGATGCAAAATAGTTGAAATATTAACAACAACGTAACATCTGGCTAAGTATTGAATTTAAATAAAATAGCATAAATCAGCTTCACGCTGTATCCCGTACACAGCAGGGAAGGCAGAGGGAAGAAGACAATCCGATCTCCACTTCAAGCTGAATTCTGGAAGCATTGCGTGTTGTAGTGGCGTAACTCAACGCCGTGCTTTTCCTCGACACTAGAGCGAAACAATGGAAACATAAATTTAAATAAATATTTCATCTCCTCGAGTGGGGATCGAACCCACAACCAGTCAGATTTACAGTCACATTTTCTGCCCCTACGCCACCACTGGCATCAGATTTATATAAATTTGCATATATCTATTTGGCTGTTACATATATTTACTTATTTAAACAAATTTTGGTTACCTAAAACAAGAAGAGGTGTGCAAATAGAATCTCATAGTGGTAAAAAACGGAGTTGAAAGAAGCGCTATTGTCGGTAATGGTATGGTATTAGCAGAAACGTAGGAAGGAATATATAAGTACCACAAAACTACATTTTAAATGATGTTCATATTATTTTAACGTATAAAAATAAATAAATAAATAAATAAATCAGCTTCACGCTGTATCCCACACACAGCAGGGTAGGCAGAGGGAACCTAGTGTTAAGACACTCCGCTCCTCATTTTCTGCCGAATTCTGAAGGCATTGTGTGTTGAGTGGCAGAACTCAACGCCGCGCTTTGCCTCGACACCAGAGCGAAGAAATGGAAATATATCCCCTCGAGTAGGGATCGAACCCACAACCAGTCGGTTTTACAGTCACACTTTGTGCCGCTGCGCCACGACTGGCCTCATATTAATTTAACGTAATTATATTAACATATAAATCAATTTACTATTAAGAAATCATTGAATAAATTTGTACTAGATGTGAAAACTGTGACATTAACCCAACATACGGATGTGAACTTTCTTGCATGCGCTCGTTTATCTAACAATATGATACGATGGCAATGAACTACTGGTAAATACCAACTTGATGAGTCGCAGCTATTGAAAATGTCTTTAAAGTAATCATTTTGTCCTTTTTTATCATCAGTCTATATTCCACATACAGCAGGGTAGGCAGAGAGAACTTAGTTTTAAGACCACCGTTCCCCACTTCCCGTCGCTCGAGGCATTGCGTGTTGAGTGGCGGAACTCAACGCCATTAACTTATTACTAGAGCGAAGAAATGAAAATATTAAATATTTTATTCCACCGAATGGGAATCAAACCCACGACCGCGTCTACAGTTACACGCTTGTGCCACTACGCACGACGGCCTCGCCATTGTTTTTACTTCACAGAATTTCTAAAGAAATTGTAGAAGTATAATAACTATTGCTTAGTTCTGACTAGCGATTGAACATACTAATAAAGACGAAAACAAAATTTTATAAACTTAAATAAATAAGGAAAAATGAGTATCATATACCTACCTATAATAGACTTCATGAATTGACTTATAACTAAAAGCAACCAAGAATAACTTTTTTAACCACTTAGCTGCATTAAATAGAAAAAAAAAGAATACGAAAGAAACTTTGCTTATAACTTATTTGATTTAATTGTAAATTTCGCTTGCCGTGAAATGTAGAGTCAGAATAACGATACGAATAAACAACATTTATTCGATCGATTTTTTTAAATTATCATTCTTATATAGAGGCCGGTCGTGGCGCAGTGGCGCAAAGTGTGACTGTAAAACCGACTGGTCGTGGGTTCGATCCCCACTCGAAGAGATGAAATATTTACCTAAATTTATATTTCCATTTCTTCGCTCTGGTGTTGAGGCAAAGCGCGGCGTTGAATTCTGCCACTCAACACGTAATACCTCCAGAATTCGGCAGAAAGTGGGAAATAAAGTGACTTAAGACTAGGTTCCATCTACCTACCCTGCTGTGTGCAGGATTCGGCGTGAAACTGATCAATTTTATAACCTTAAAATATTTAATAAGCTATAATAAACGTTTGATGAGCTCAATTGTATTCCATATAGGTACTTTGCTGGCATTGATTTGCACTCACAATTTATGATAAGCTGATACCGCCAACCCTGATATCACACGCTACATCGTATCTCCTCATCTCACACTACTATATTAATTTGTACTCGTATGGATGTGAAGTTATTAATACCTTGACTTATATGGGAGGCTAGGTCACTTACAAAAAAGAAGATCCTGTTTCATATTTATGTTTAATACGATGTTTTGTCAAATAACAAACGCTATAAATTTATATATTGTTTCTATTAATGTTCGTGTTTCAATAGAATAGAACCAGTTTTAGAAATTAATAAATTTAAAACTATTTTTTATAATAGTCATAGTCGATGTTAATATTTTATTTGAACATAGGTTTTCATGAGCGAATATGTATGGAAATAATAGGGTTCTGAACTTCTGAAGTAAATCGTTTAACTTAATGTACATACTATTTTAATATCACATGAATGTTTCTTAAAATATATGTCATATTTTTTATTATCTGAGTCCACGCAACGCCCGATGGTACTACTAGTTTAACTATATGAAGACAACTAACTCAAAGCAATAAAAGTCAGATAAATATACGTATATATTAGTACTTAATACCATACAAACAGCCCACGAACGTTTCAAAATCATATAAATTTAAATTGAATAGACTCGATAAAAATGATAATTACCTCTCAACAGTTGTCTCGTACTGATTACGTATTATATTAATAATGTATGCAGATTTTTGACGACTTATTAAAATTAGCCATTAGCCAACAGCTAAAATAAAGAATAAACTAGACTGCACGTCGCTTCTCGGATCCGCGTTCAAAACTTGAAGGTGAAAGGTCACTCCGTCGGATGTCGGACGAGCTTTTAATTTGTTGTTATATAATTGAATATTGATTTATATATCCTTGTCTTAACGTTAAATATACTCGAATCTTCAGTTCGACGCCCTTGTGGCACAGTTGGTACAAGTCTCGTTTAACACGAAAGTTCTGGGTTCGTTGCCATCTAAGAAAAAAATTGTATTTATAATAGATTTATTAGATAAAGCGCGAAAAATGCAGAACTGAACTGAATGACAATATATCACGAAATTGCCAATTCGCGTATAACAAATATTCTTTTGTCATTAAACATTTTAGGTGAAACGACCTCACGTACAGCGTGTTGGTATATGAGAATTTTAAACATTAACCCGGATCAGAGCTAGCTGTGAGCGGTTACGGTACGTACAGCAGACGCCTCGGAGCGCGGAACCTCGCAGCATCAATATTTATAAGATAGGAATGCGCATAAAAACCGAACATCCGCGATATTTCGACTAACACACCGTATACTATTATATACTTGATTAAAGTTTACCTTTATGACAGTTAAAGGTTGTGTTCGAAACAATAGAATGACATTCGCTTCGCCACAAAGCTGCTTAAACTATTGTTGTTTAAATGTTGATTATATTATAATATTAAATGGAAATTTAAATATATTCAATAATTTAATTTGAGGTTTTGTAGTATATTTGCAAATTCTCACTATTTTGTGCCTATTTGGCAATGGACTTTATTTTTTAAGGTACGTTCTTATGGGTACGATTAAATTAAGCGATTTATTTATAGAGAATCATCTTTGGTCTTAAAGACTAAAATTTTTATGATTTATATCTAATCTTTATGATGATCTCTCATTGAAAATAATTTTATGCATTTGTTTATTTTTTTGAGGCTAGTCGTGGCGCAGATATATATACGTGACAGTTTATGATTTCGATTCTATACTCGAGGAAGTGAAATATTTAATCGTTCCATATCTTCTGATGTCGAGGCAAAAGCGTTGCGTTGATTTCCATCACTCAACACGCAATGTCTCAATATATCGGCGGAAAGGAAGGTGCGGAGTGTTTCAACACTAGGCTCCCTCTGCCTACTGTACTAAATGCTAAATACAACGTGGAGGCGAAAAAAAAATTAATTCCTTATTGTTTACTTATAATATATTTTATATATTGTCTAACGCATCAATATCATTACAAAGTCGTATAGGTGCTAATAAATAATAAGGTCGTTAAATGCAGCATATTGTTTGTGAAATAAATCACTTCGATGCAATAGAGTCGACACGTGTATTTAAATTATAGTACTTAACAATGTTTAACTTAATTTTATATTATTTATATTTTCCTTCTACTGTAATTGTAATTATTATATTAATAAGCAAGATTTTTTTTTATTTAGTTACATTGTAGCATATGGTTATAAAGCATACTTGTACGTCTATTTTCACATCGGAGTTAGTCTATAAACTTCATACTTTTCTTAGAATACAATATAAAATCTACAATAGACTTTAGAAAATACATATTTAAAAAAAAAAAGATTTTTAGTAGGTACAAAAGAGCAATGAATTAACGCGTTGGTGCAACAATAATACTTTTTAATTCTAACTATACATAAATGTGATGTGAATGTGAGGCCAGTAGTGGTCAGTCAGGGGCACAAAGTGTGCTTGTAAATCGACTGGTTGTGGGTTCGATCACCACTCGAGGAGATGAAATATTTATTTACATTTATATTTTCATTTCTTCGCTCTGGTGTCACTCAACACGCAATGCCTCCAGAAATTGGCGGAAAGTGGGGAGCGGAGTGTCTTAACACTGGGTTCCCTCTGCCTATCCTGCTGTGAGCGGGATAAAGCGTGATACTGAAAAAAAAACGAAACATAACACAAGCGGAATGTCCAGTTTCCATCGCGAAAGGAACGGGCCCATTAAGGACTACGTTGAACTCACAAGAGTAAGCTATATATCTAGGTATATTTCCACCAATAATTAGTCAGGCGGAAAGGACCGAGCGAGCAGAAGTAGTCAAATAGCTGAAATGAACTCGCTCAATTTTAGGGAGCGGAGCGAAATAACTACAATATACAAAACTCCTTGTTGGTGAAAATATTAATCTATTTCATATACAAGAAGTCCGTTTCGCCTAAGCATTATCCGCTCATTCCTCTTCCGCGGTAGAAACCGGGCGGAACTACCAGCCCCATATCCAAACACAAAAGGAACTACCTGTCCGCTGCCCTCTGGCTATTGTAACAGGTATTATAAGAACTCATGGCGGTAGTTAATCTGATGGAATGTTAATTGAAACGGCACATGACATTTGTCATAGTGACATTGCAAAAAGTATTCATATATCATAATTTAATTAATAATCACGTGTTACGTGAGTTTAACGACCTTGTGGCGGTTGTGCTAATGCTGACTTGATCCGGTCCGCGTTTTAGATGCATATACCTACATATGCAGTTCATATCGATTGTGCTGATACAAGCTTCTGGGCCGATGTTAAATTTAATTTAAGTTCAGCTACACGCTGTATCCCGCACACAGTAGGGTAGGCAGAGGGAACCTAGTTAAGATACTCCGTTCCCTACTTTCTGCCGAATTCTGGAGGCATTGCGTGTTGAGTGGCAGAACTCAACGCCGCGCTTAACCTCGACACCAGAGCGAAGAAATGGAAATATAAATTTAAGTAAATATTTCATCTCCTCGAGTGGGGATCGAACCCACAACCAGTCGGTTTTACAGTCACACCTCGTGCCGCTGCGCCACGACTAGTCTCTAATTTAAGTTCAATTTATGTTATTATTATTATTTTTAGTTTTATGCAGATCCCGCACATAACATACAGTTACCATTAAGACACTTCCGCTCCGCACTTTCCGCCGATTTCTGGAGGCATTGTGTATTGAGTGGCGGAATTCAATTCAGCGCTTTGCCTAGTTACCAGAGCGAGAGAAATGAAAACATTATTTATATATATATATTTTCCTCGAGTCGGAATCGAATTCACAACCTATCGCGTTGACAGTCGCACGTTTGTGCCCTTGTGCCACGCCTGGTCGCATTTACAATAATCTTATAAGCGAAACTTATGTTTAGTATTCATGCAGCAAAAGGTGATGAGCAAAAGATACTACAAATATTTTCTATTTTATCTTCACGGTCAATTTACCTAAATGACTTAGGATTTTCCCACTTTGGGTTTTCCACCGAAATTGCTATTGACCAAATTTATTTATTCTTGTAAGAGTTTCGCGTAATTGGCAATGGCGTACTTTTTTTCTTATAGACCTTAAATATTGTAATTTCTTCAAGTGGAATGTATCCACTACATACCTAAAAAAAATCAGCTTCACGCTATCACTACATACATCTTCTATAATATAAGAAATATAATAAAACAATAAAAAAACTGAGTTTGTTTATTATTTTATTTCACATTTTTACAAAGAAATCATTTAGTATAATATAAAAGTAGTCACAGAACACGAATCTATGATACTTTAAATTTTTGTCTGTTTGTTTTTGTAGGCATATCTTCGCTTCGCTTCACTATTAGGCCTGGACAGGATCAGGAGGAGGACACCTGGTTAGAACCGTAGTGGTACAGCTGTAAGAAAAATAATGAAATATCACTAACAAAAAATATTGATCCTTATGAGCATTTTTGATCACCATTGTTGATTTATAAAAAAATAAGTTCTGGAATATCTGATGAAGAACGCATCGCAAGTATAATACGTAATAATATCTACTAGAATAGTACGTAGTAGAACGTAAGAGTACAGTGCTTGTATTCATTAGTGATGCTAATGAATTGATGTCGATTCAGAGAAACAATTATATTGTATACCTCTGCTCCCGTAACAAAAATCGTGGCCTTAAATTTTGGGGAAAACAGCAGGGTCAAGTCTTGGTACTAGGTTCTGTTTGCCTGCCACAACTGTGGTATATGGAAGTAGGCATGGCAAGGGACGTAAAGTTGTAAGCAACCACTAGTGTAACATAAATGTATTTAAAAGAACTGTATATTATACTTTTTTTCTAAAATAATGACAATAAAACGTAATTTTAATAATAATCAACATCATTGGCAGTAAAGCTTGTTTCAAAGGTGCAAAATAATGATCGCCCGATAAGAACATCGACTACATCGGCGACCATTACATCGCCACCCGCGGAGGACGGCCCGTAGCGATCGCACACAGATGGCATTCCAAGCATTTTTTTGTGTCAGCAAATTTTAATTGAAGATAAATTCAAGGCTAATATCGTAGCCATTTTTTTTCACTTTATATGTTAATTGGATTTAGGTACCTATTCAATTGGTTTTAAAATTAAGGTCTGTAGTTCATTTGCATCTTCGTAACTTCCCAGACGGCTGTCATTGCTGTGTAAGTGCAATTTCTTAGAGAATCTGTCGCGATACCAAGTATTCATTATTCCATTACCGTTTGACGTAATATATTTTTTTTTGTTTAATTTTTTATGCACGTTTCCCACGGATGCGATCGTAGAATGATAACCGAGCATTGAATATAAAAAAGTAATGGAAATCTCGTTAACATAAAATTATTGTTTACGTTTAATACGTACATTTTCAAATACAGATACAAGGCAAAATAATATTTCACAAAAAGAAGCTATATATGAGGTCAATTATGGAAAGAGTGAAAATTCTGTTTCGAGTTACATAACACGACGCTAAAGATCAGGGTCGTCTTCTCGGTCGACAGCTCGGCGAGTCGTCGACGGCAAGCGGCGGACGGCAGGCGGCAGGCGGCAGGCGCGAACAAGGCGTGTCTAGATTCCTAGCTCGAAGCAGCATCCGGGCCACCGCAGGGATCAAGTTACCGCGGGGACGTGCGAATGTCAAGGAACCCTATCCGGTGCGTCACCCGCGGCGCGCGCTCAGTCGCAGCCGACATGTCTGCGCGCGCGCACAGCCTCGCGCTCGCCGCCAACCTCCTCACTGTCGCCGCCGCTGCGTTACTGTCAAGTGAGTTTCGTGCGAATACACATCATAGATTCTTCTTAATATAGTGTGAACTAAAAATATATTTATTTTTCATCCTCAAAAATAGTTAATATCAATCACTTAAAAATAGTTAATATCAATTACGTACAGAAAGTTCCTTAATAGTTAGTCTATACAACTTTTTAAAATTATCTAGCTTTGACGCCTTCGATCTATTTTAATGTATTATGGACGCTTTTTATATCGCTAAAATTTATTCGTAGATGGCAACGACATCGGATGCGTTAAGGATGGCCTAAATGCAAACTACGACGCTGACTGTCAGGAGTATGTACGCTGTGCTGGTGGAACAATCAGAGGACGCTACGTGTGCGCGCCAGGGCGAGTGTTCAGTGAAACGGCCGCCGCTTGCGTCCCGCGACGGAGCACCTCTTGTACACGGCGGATATGCGCGCCGGCGGACACCCTCGCGTATGCGACCCCCGGCACCGCGTGTCGACACTACTACCGCTGCGCTAATGGCACCGCCGTAGACCACACTTGTCCATCTGGATCCTGGTTCGACTTGTCACGGCAAGCGTGCTCCCGCGGCGCCGGCACCTGCTACGAACCGGTATGCGCGGGCCTCCCTGACGGGCAGTATCCTGATTCCTCCCACGAATGTCGTCGCACTCTATGGTGTCAGGGTGCAGAATTACGTAGTGTGGCATCTTGTGGGGGAAAGTGCTACAGTACGTGTCCGCCGCCGCGCTCGGCCGCCTTTCCACTTCCGGCGGGAGATGCTGATTTTTGCTCCGATGAAGCTTGCTCCTCGCTATGTCAGAAAGCTCCTGACGGCGCTTACGCCGATCGATCTACTGGATGCAGGGAATACTTTGTATGTGAAGTACGTAGAGTTATACGACGCGGAGTGTGTGAGCCTGGGTTACTCTTCTCGGGAAGCGGATGTGAGCCTGCGGCGCAGACACAGTGCCCGCCCCCTGCTAGGAGTCCTTGTTTCAACAGACAAGACGGCTTATACAGAGACTGGAAAGATTGTTTCTCCTGGTACGAGTGTCAGCGGGAACGAGTAACAGCTCGTGGGTCGTGTTCCGGAGGCTTAGTATTCGACGGCGTAGGTTGTGTCTCTAAGGAATCCTTTTATTGTGACGGTCCAAAGAAAGCCAGGGAATGTGTGGGAATGCCGAGTGGAACTTACCAGGATCTGGATTCTAATTGTACAAATTATTTTCATTGTGAGGGTGTTATGAAGATTACTCTAGAATGTCCGGCGGGAAAGGTCTACGATGGTGTGCGTTGTTCAAAAGTATCGAAATACTTGTGTCCTAGTTTAGAACGCGACTCCTGCTACGGTAGGGCCGACGGTCGCTACCGCGCCAACGACGCTGGCTGCAGGGGCTTCTACGCTTGCGTGGACGGAGAGAAAGCGGTCTACGCCTGTCCGGCGGGACGCGTGTTCGACGGCGAGTCGTGTGTACCTACACACTCCGGTGTGTGCCCTGATGAAGACTACTCGTGCAGCGGCCTGGCAGACGGCTACCACGCTGAATTGGACTCAGATTGCCACAGGTATACGAATAATTCACATCTTTACTAAATAATTTAAAAAAAATATTTTGCGAAAATAAAGTTTTTATTTGAGGCCAGTCGTGGCGCAGTGGCACAAAGTGTGACTGTGAAGCCGACTGGTTGTGGGTTCGATCTCCACTCGAGTAGATGAAATATTTACTTAAATTTATATTTCCATTTCTTCGCTCTGGTGTCGAGGCAAGTTCCCTCTGCCTACCCTGCGCTGTGCGGGATACAGCATGAAGCTGAATTTTTTTTTTAATTTTTATTATATTTAAAAAATCTGTTAACAGATACTTTTACTGCGAGGGCGGCGACCGGCTAGCAACATTAACGTGCCTCGGTGGAAAGATATTCGACGGTCAGACGTGTGTGGAGCCCGCTAACCATATATGCGGATCTCCTAAGCGTGGTATGATCGAGCACGGCGGGAAATATTGCGAGCGAGACGGTTTCTATTTACAACAGGGGACGGAATGTAAAAAGTACTATTTCTGCGTAACCGGTGTGAGGACTTACCTTACTTGTCCTAAAGATCAGGTTTTCAATGGACAAGTTTGTGTGTCCAGAGAGCTGTATACATGCCCTGGCTGAGTGCTTTTTTAATTTTACATGCTGTATTAAGCTGAAGCCATTAACTGGTAAGGGAAAAAATAAAAGAAAAGAAGATCGTGAAAGAGATTACGACGTACCTGATTACAAAGGCTGACAGTGTCATTGACATTTGTATCATACCCATTATTCTTAGTATTTATTAATATTTAACGTTTAGAATTAACACTGCGCTCCACTGCCTCGCTCTTAATTTTAACCAATATCAAACTACCTCAGATTGTAAAAAATACACAATAATTTATTCATTACTTTATTGGCATAAAAACTTTAAGCGACCTATGTAGTAGATTCAACATAATGTATCCAATAATTACACATGAAATGACTTTTATGTTACAGTGTTACTTACAAACACAAATAAGCTCAGTGAATAAAAAAATATTTATCTTTTAGTAACATAAACGTAATTTCTTTTAAATATATTTTTAATCCGAACCTTATACAGTGTAAATAAAATGTATTTTTTTATATATATAATATAAGATTATAGCACAAGTTATATAAACCAGTATACATGACGACCAAACTACAAGACTAGTCCCGCTACATATTTGGCAAACGATTTGAAAGCTTTTCAATATATGTATAACATACAATTAAATACACAATAAACATTATTATACATATATAACCGATTAGCGTGCTTTAGGTTAAACCTGGTCTACACTGTTGAAAATCAAGTATTTTTTTTACCATTCACAATATAATAAATCAAGTTATAAATTAACTGACGTAGACGCAGCTTAATATTTAATATATAGTTCAGAAAGGACACCAGTTTCCGGGTGTGATTCGAATAATGAGAAGTTATTTTTTGTATCGATATAATTAATAGTTTAGTTTAAAGCGGAAATTAATATCGATATAATCGATGTATAAATGTTACACAAATATATTGTAGTATTACATTAATTATATTTTGTAATATAACATTGGGAAAAAGTCAAACTGTATACATATTTAATACAATAACCATGTAACATAATTATGATATATTTTATTTAGGTTTTAAAAAGAGAAACGATTACATATTGTAAGTACTATTTTTTTATTTATAAAAAATAAGGAAGCATTCACACAAAATGCAACTTTTGATCTTTTCTGCAGGACATTTACCGTTTATAATCTAATAAAAATGCAATTGTTTTAAAAAATATATTAATTAAAAAAAAACATGCATGTGCAGGAATTGTGTTTTTATTAAATAACTTTTATATGATTTCTTTATATGGCTAACTTATAATCAGCAGAGATAATATTAACATTAAATGATCAAATACAGTGAAAATAATGTCGAAGACAAATGGCAAATTAATTATAAAACAAAACTTGTTCGACATTCAATATATAAAACAAATAGCACATTCTAGAATAAATAAATAGTCTAATAAAAGACCATATTAGATTTGGTCGAAACGTGTCCGTGACACAGATTAAATAGCTTTTATGAACACATTTTACATATTTATAATTTTCAATTTTATCTACCTGTACCAATAGTTAATTTTCATATAAACAACGAAATGGTCGCTTTTGCATTTACGAAGCCGGGTTATAAATATTTAATTTAAACAAAATAGTCATAATAGATTAAAAAATAAGAGGCCGTCGTGGCGCAGCGAGATGGCGTCTAATTGAAACCGCGATGATTGTGGATTCAATCCCCAATCGGGGGAAAGATTATATTTAAAACAATTTAATTTCTCTGCTTTACGTTATGTCTCAAAAACTGAGCGGCGCATGGCAAACAAGGTCCTCTCTTATTACCCTGCTATACAGGAACAAGCGTGGAGATAAAAATAGGTTTTAAAAATATTTTATATGTCACCATATTGGTATAATGCAAAAAATAAGCTTCTGTGTATTACAAAGATTAATTAAAAAATTAACCGCTTTTAAAAAATTACATATAAAATAAAATGCTTAAACAACCATTTCTATAATATTACTCGCCTATCAAAAACAAGATGTCTTCTGTCAAGGTTATAAACCTTTTTTTAACTGTAAAATCTACTCTACACACTCAACTAGTATCCAAAGATCTCTTTATAAATTATATTATTATCCTGAAAGATTCAGTCTTACATTAAGATAGCTGGATAAAATAAATCTTAAAAAAATCCATTCGTTGGACCTTTAATATTATGTTTTACTAATTTAAATTAAGCATATTTCAAAATAATGGATGGTATAAAGTTTCTACTAAATTTAAAGTATGAAATAATATTTTTTTGGAATATTCTCGATTAACCTATTTTAAATAGTAATTAATTAATATAAGAAAAAAATAGACTCCTCTCTTTTAGTTAGTTTTGCCAACATAAAACTAATCTTGAACTCAAGTAGAACAAACATTTCTTGGACAACAATATCGATATCAACGAAGTTATATTGAAATCGATTCAAATCATGAAACAAATAAAAAATTAAATAATATATGTTTGAATACAGAATTAGTAATAAAAAAAGAAATAACTGTACAATGATTATTTTTCTTCACTATACATTTTACGCTACCATTATATTAGCGAATAAATGTTTAATATAATAAAAAAAATGGCTTCATCTAAATAATACAATATATAATAGACTACTAAGAAAACAATGCAAAAATTTTGACTAATAATAAAACAGTTATATTATCATTTAACTTAATAATAAATTAATATTTTAATACGTTTCGCCATATTTTATACATTTTGTATATAAATAGTACAGATTATATATTAAACATCGTTGACATTGTATGGACGTTGCGTAGGTCGTTGTTCATTGGTCGCTGGTACCAGGCTTGGGCGCAGGCGCAAGTAAAACGCTGATGTCCCATACCTAAAGAACAATTGCTCATATACATTATATGTATATAATATATACAATACGGTCGACGAGTCGTGGCCGCCCTGAAATTAGCTGGCTGAGCATATTTTATTTTTAAATTAATTTTACTTTTGATTATTTTCTTCCCGACTGAACAATGCGCAAAAGTTCAGAAAGCCTAACTACAGGACACGAGGGAGGCCACGACTTGCCGATCATACTGTTCAAGAACTTTCGTACGAATTAATTTTTTTTTACTTGGACTATAATAGCCATAGTATTTGTAGTAGTTTAAAAAATATAATTGGAAGATCATTTCTCAAAATTAATACTAGCATTTGAATCGCGTCGTAGGACAACTTTCGACTGTAAAATAAACACTTGTAGATTCGATTCCTAATCAGATAAATGAATTAATTTATTTCTCCGCTCTGGTAACAAAATAAAGCTTGGCGTTGAGTTACGCCGCTTGACATATAATGTCTGCAAAATTGGGCGGTGGCGAGGACCAGAGTAGCGTAAGTGTCTGGGTTTCTACCAAATCTGCTATACAGCATACTGCTGCTGCGGGATACAGTGCGAAGTATTTGAAAAGTTAAACATTTGATAATTAAGATTGTCACTTTTCATCCATTTATTAAAATTTGTGACAGTCGCCAAAATCTGTACTAATATTATAAAGTTAAAGGGTTTATTTGGTTGAACGCCGTAATTTCAGAAATTACTGGTTTTTAATTATACGATTTTTTTTATATTAGATATTTCATTTATAGAGGGAGAAGGACAGGCTATATCTATATATTACATCAAAGTTGTTAAGTTAATTGTTGAAAATCTAGTACTGATAATATATTTGCTTTTAGCACGATTTTCCATGTAAACTTTAATTAAAAACCAATCTCCAATGCTATGATAAAAAAAAAATATTTATAATAAACTTTTTAGACGAATAACATTTTTAAACATTTTTTGTAAATAATACAATAAATACCTTTATAACTCTATCTTTCCCTGCTGTGCACATGCGTCCCGTTGCCTCGTCTACAAATAGAGACGCTACTGCGTGCTTCATATCATGGAACGACGCTAGGGATTCACGTCTGAAACGAGCACATCATGTGAAATATTATTTTTAAAGAAATGTGTAATGTATTATTAATATTTGGTATTAGAATTTTCTGTTATTTGATTTTGACGTTAACTATATACAAGTTGTACTTCGATCGACCTATTGACGTTGGTCTATGGCTAGGGGAGTCCGGTACAATAGATTGCAAATATTACAGTATTTTTATTATTTGGAGAATATATCGGATTTTTGGAGAAAATTGGCAAATACAGTTCAATTGTTGGGTCTGCGTTCCTGATATCTCCCTCAATATAGGTGAATGCACTCACGGCTCGTGGCGCAGCGTGTCGTAGCAGGCGGCGCACACGCGCTGCGGGAACTCGAAGCCCATGACGGGCAGCGGCAGGCGGTGCGGCGAGCACGCGCCGCACACGGCCGCGCCGCACCAGCGGCAGTGGTGCTGGCGCAGGCCCAGCTGCTTCCTCTCCATCATGGCGCGCACGTTCCAGATGAAGGGCGCGCGGCACAGCTGGCACAGGTCGGCCTCGCGCCACGCCGGCGTCTCGCGGCGCTGCACGCCCATGTCCCACACGCCCAGCGCGCCGTCCTCGCCGCACGACACCAGCCGCTGGCAGCCGCCCACGTACCACAGCCCCGTCACCTTGTTGCTGGTTCATTGGGACCGTTACTAAATACTTTACAAATTGTGTTACATTCGTCAGACAACTATGGCCAGAAGTGAATGAAGATAGCGTTGCAAAATTTTCTTACACATAAAAGCGATAAAAACATAATAAAATATATAGGTATTTGATAATTCTCGATATTAATGATATATAGACATTGATTTCCGGGTCAAACGGTCTGCCAGCTCTTGTTGTCAACATTAGTGCTTATACTTACAAGACCACTGACCAACTGATGTCACAGCAGGGCAACATGGCGAACAGCATTTCGAAAACGCACAAAATTTATGCATTTTTGTAACACTTATCGATTGAAATATATAGATGTTGTAATTTTTGTAGTGTTTCATTAGATTCTAAAGGACGATTCTAAGATAAGTTTCAAAAATGGATGTAATACTCTGTTTCGGTGGCACTTTATTATTAAATATAAAATATTTCGTTTGTTTTGGTGATTTAAGTAAATATGTAAACTTATGTAATGGTTTAATTTGATCATAATTTTATATTTAAACGAATTGAGTAAATAAATATGCTTACCTATGGCCTTGTAATTCATAAGCTGTTCCCTTTTGTCCACCAATGTCCCATACAATAATAGTTTGGTCGAAAGATCCGCTGAACAACAACTGAGGTATCGGCGCCCAATTTAGTACTCTTACAGAACTAGAAACGGAAATCATAAACATTATGATTTTGACTCAATCGGCATACATAGTCGCAATAAATTCTTCTAATTGAATTTAAAAAACATTTTTATCTAAACATTAAAGCTATTTACTATTATTTTATTTCCAAAACAATTACGCCTATCGTTGGTAGATGAGACGTATTTCAGAAATGTCAGATTGTTTATAAAATTTCTCCTTGAAGGTATATTAATATCTGTGTTAAAATTGCTTAGGTTACCCTGATTTAACATTGGAGAGCGGCGTGGGGTTCCGCTTCTCAATATGCTATATTTCTAATTCTAAGGAACAAAGAATAATGAACAAAATTGTCTGGTTATACTAAGTACTCTAAAAAAAAGATTAAAATAGAAAATAAATTTAATAGTCTTGCTTACCCGGTATGTCCTTTTAATGTAGTTACTAAAGCCGCGCCGTTATTATCTAACTTCAGCATTGTTATCTGTCCGCTGTAATCACCTATGAAAGCGTATTTCGATTGGGAATCGAATCTGTTTGTTAAAAATTAAGGAAATGTATTTGTATTAAAATTTTCTTACAAACATTGTTTATGCCTTTTTGTTACAAGTATATGGAAAGAATAAAATATCACAAATCTTCTTTTCTTGGAAGAAAAATGTGGTTGTGTGTGTGTTCACGGGATATCTTTTGTTTGTGGAAGTTAAATGAACATATAAAAATAAAATTGGTAGGTACTATATATAAATATTTCATGAATATATATGAAAGCAAATTTGTTTATTGTAAATATATTTCGGTCTTATATGTATTTATCTATAATAAATATATATAATACATACGTTAGCAGTGACTTCACTAAGGCTTCTTGCATTTTCTCAAATAAACATACTCGAAGCCATATTACTGCTACAATAGCAAATCATAAATAAACAATGTTATAATAGCGATTTACTTCCTTATTAAAAATATAGTCAATAAAGAAAAAAATATGGATATTTTTAAAAACGTTAAAATTGCCCAACTGTCGTTCCAAATTGGATATATTAGAAAAAACAATATATGTAAAAAAGGATACTGCAACGCAGTACACCACGCTTCAAAGGAATAGCCGCCAATCCTTCTTCCAGTCTCGCTGCAGTGATAAGAAAAGAGCTTGTCTCGGCTAACTGATAATACCCACTCGCAGCTCAAAGAGAACACTACTGCTGTAACCCGCGCTGTATGCGCCAGGTACTCACGGGTCTAAAAGATTTATAATTCCAATTTCACGCTGATCGCGTATCTAGTAGGTTAGGCAGAGGGAGCCTAGTGTTAAGACACTCCGCTTCCTTTTTTGTGTTTTTGAGTGTTGAGTGGCTGAACTCAATGCCACGCGTGGCATCAACAGTAGAGCGAAGAAATGCAAATATTAAATATTTCATTTTCTCGAGTGGGAATCGAACCCACAAGCTGTCTCGTTTACAGTCACGCACTTGTGCTTGTACTACGATTTCTATAAGAATATAATAATCATAATAAATTAATCTAGAGTTGTATATATATTCCTATGAAATTATAAATTAAAGTCTATAAGTAATATAAAATTTGGGGAGGGTACGATTTCCGGGGCGCCGCGATTTGAAACTACTTTTAGGTTCTACACGTCAAAATAAAGTGAAAATGAAGAATAAAAAAAATCGATATCTCGCTTCTTTGCGAGATATCGACTATCGAATTTTGTTTTATTTCGTTTTTTGCAAATATTTCAATTTCACAATTTTTGTAGGGTATATATGTCATACTTTGACATAGAGTGAAAATGAGATTTGACACAAGTAAAAATGAGAAGTAGAAAAATTGATATCTAGCTTTGTTGTGCGCAATTTTTTTAAAAATGGAACAGTCAATTTTTTTTCATTTTTTCATATATAAATATACAACATACAAAATATTAAAAATAATGATATTTATCCTTAGGTATTTTTATTCTATTAAAAACTAGGTTTTTTTGTGACCGGGTGGGTTAGGTTAGGTTAGAAACAGTTGTTTTATATAATGTTCTTTATAAAAAATACAATTTCAAAGCGAAAATACTTCTTGCTATTTTTGCAAAAAACAAATATATTCTAAGATATTTGCAAGAAATAAATATTTTTTTAGTTTTTCGATAATCGATTTTTTTTTATTCTTCATTTTCACTTTATTTTGACGTGTAGAACCTAAAAGTAGTTTGAAATCGCGGCGCCCCGGAAATCGTACTCTTACCTAAAATTTCATAAACCAATAAATTTAGCCCTATTTAGTATCCTGCATATAGCGGAATAAAGAGATAACCTACACAGTCCCTTCTCTGTTTTTTGTCGAATTTGGTACATTGCATGTTGTGTAGTAGAATTCAAAGCCGTCCTATGTATTACCAGAGTGGGGAAAAATAAATTAATTAAAGTCACAAAACATGAAACATTTTCAAACTATATAATACAAAAAATTATTTACTAGTTTCATTTATACACAGTTTATCGATTTGACAGATCAACAGTATCCCATAGGTGAGAAAGTCAATAACAATTTTTATATTTTTTCACACAGCCCCTCTAAGTTATACTTAAAACTGAATTATATAAAAAAAATTGATTCAATGGTATTTTGTTTATTAGAAAAGGAAGATTTATAGAAGTTACGATGGACTAGAGGTCTACTTATGAACTACTTGGAGGAAAAAAATCACTAACAAGTAGCCTCAACAGTCCAGAACAGATTTTTAAAAGAAAATAAATAAATCTTGAATATCTGCTGAATTATTAAAATAGCTCAACAAAAATATATGGGATATCTATATCAGTATTAACCTCCCTCATCTATCAGCTACTATGGATCTGTCTATTAAGATAAACCCCACCTATATGATAGAAACATAAAGTTAGAATGAAATATAGAAATAAAATAATCATTGAATTATGAAAATTTTTAACTTTAGTCCATTATCAGTCAAAATGAAGGTCACTTTTATAATAATTATGGTACTAAATGTTATCTCTAAAAATATTGTGTAACAGTATAAACTTTCTGTGTGCATACACCCAACACTGGTAAGTACTATGAGGAAACATAGGCAGTGGTTACTTTAGCAGTTATTAGGTAACTAAGATGCAAGAAATAGTGCCTAACTTTCGTTAAATTATAAAATATATTTTTTATACTGTTATACTATTAGCCCTCCCTCTATTAGAATTATGATTAAATTAAATTTTTCACAAAAAAAATATTTACTATCCAGATTCAGAGGAAACAAATAGCCATTTATCTATTATATATCACATTTAGACTTGAGGCCAGTCAGGGTGCCGGGGTATATACATGCTAATGTAAGTGCAATAAGCTGTGGGTTTAATTCCGACACACCACAAAAGTAAATATTGCATATGTTTTTTTTTATACAATTCATCAGAAAGTAGTTAATAGAAATATGATAATAAAAACAATGTAATAACATTGCCTGTAAATGCAACAGTTGGGGATTGAATGTCATCCCCAATATGTGAAGATTGAATCAACAAATCCAATCATTTATTTTAATTTCTATGCTCAGGTAAAACATAGTGTGACATTGAGTATTACCACTCAACACTCAAATTCAGCTGGAAAGTAAAGAACAGAGTGTTTTAATACTAGGTTCTCCGCTTATTTTTTATATGGGGCATATGAAGTAAAGCTAAAAAAATATATTGAGAGATGAGAACTTACTGGGTTTATCCTATTGCAATCAGGTGTGAGTGTAAATTCTGAAATAGTGCCATTTTCTTGACCAATGAATAATTGACGTGTTTCAGGAGTATAGAACATTGATGTGCAACCAGATGGCATGTACTGGCATATACTTGGCCAGTATTGACCTGAATCTCTTTTTAGCCATACTCTCACTGTCCTTTAAGTAACACAAGTACATTATAATAATAAAACAATTATCAGTGAAAGCAATGTATTAAAATTCTCTTTGTTATAATCATAAAATTTGTAAAAACAAACAATTTCTTTAATATTATTACTATGTATGTAAAGGCTGGTATACAATTTTAAATGATCACATTAGAATATTTAAAGACATATTTGATGGTCCAATAGCAGAATGTAAAGTCAATAAAGTCTTACTTATCATCGCAAACACTAATAACTCCGTCTTCGCCAGGAATCACAACTGCTGCATTTACATCATCAGTACAACCTTCTAGTTTACTTAAAAGTGCTGGTTTTTTAGTTGTTGAAAATCTATCGTTAGGCGTTCTCGGTGCAGGTTTTATTTCAGCAGCCATATTTTGGATTTTAACAGCAAATAAACACTTATTCGTCACTTCTTGATGAGAACGAAAAAGAAAACGTCATAATAATTTTGACATTCCGGTTTATAGCCCACTTTTAGTGTTGTACTATAGCTAACTTACGATACTTATTCCCATATTATTATAAAACATTTTTAAAAACGATATTTATTATTTATATTAAGAAACTTTTAAACGCTTATTTATTGGTATAAATAATTGTTGTATATTATTCTATGACCTACAGTGAAATATATATGTTAGATGACAAGTTTTTATGTAATATTTTGTTTAATAAATAAAGCGTTTATTTATAAAAAAAATATTCATTAGTTTAGATATTTTTTCTTTATACTGGATTATATACATTATTGATGTTTTTGTGTTGAAAATATAATCATTATTATTGAATACAATTTTATAAAATAGCTTATTCTCAAGCAACGTATCTGTTGCAGGCCATTGTCACATCAGTAGAGTAGGTTGTGTCAAAAGTGAGAACTTCATTCATAAATGTCAACTTCACAAACATACATAACCACGAGGAATAAGCGTGATAAAATTTGAATCTTTTTGTAAGAAATTCAATTAATACTTTTTAAATACATGAGTATTTAAGTAAAGAGTTGTGTTCTGTGAACAAATATAATTTATTCAAACATGAAAGACAAGAAAATAAGTAAACCGCCGTCTGAGAGCGGTTCAGGTTAGTATAATTTTAAATATATTTATTAATGTTATAATCAATTTTTAATATGATTAATCGCTTATGTAGACTCCGAAGAAGAGCTATCACCAGAAACCCATAAAAAGTCACTAGAAAAATTAAAAAAGATAGATCCAGACTTTTACAATTTTCTTGAAGAAAACGATGAAAATTTATTAAATTTTGAAACCGATTCCGACGATGATGCTTCTAATAAAGATGATAAGGATGACGACGATCAGCTGCATGTACCCGGACCAATCACTGGAGACAGTGATGAAAGTGATTTTGAGGTAAAAATATGTCTACAATATAATAAGTTTTTTTTTAACATTTTTGAAATGTTTTTTTCATATTTAAGAAAGAAAAATATTTATTAAGAATACATATAAAAATCTTGCTACATTAATTTTTTTTATGTTTTCTTAATAAGTATTGTCCTTTCCTAAGTGTTGGTATAACAGTTTAAAAATGTTAAAAAATAGTACTCTCTAGCATTTGGCTAGCAGATATTTCTAAAAATCTTCCTATAGAGATACTAACAACAGAAATAAGTTGTAAAAAGCATATAACAATTTCGACATAGCTCTATGAGAAAGTATGGCTTAGTTTGTGTAGTTTATGGGCTGAGCTCTTGAATGGGTTCCAAGAGATGCAAGATATTTTCTTAATAAATATAATAAGCTTTTTTGAGGCCATCGTGGGGCCTGGGCAAAAGCATGTGACTGTAAATGTAACAATCACATGATGTGGATATGATTCCCACCTTTCATTTCCTTGCTCTGGTCAGGAGGCAAAGCATGGTTTTAAATTCTGCCACTTAACATGCAATGCCTCAAGAATAGAACTGTATTGGAATGCAAATATATTACAGGATGAAACTGCTAAAGTTGTTCATGGAAAAATTACACTTAAAATGCTAGCTCAATGGCAATCAGAGCTACAAAGTGAAGGTAAAATAAAATTAACAACATTAACTACTGTTATAAAAGTGTTTAATGCAGCCATGATAAGAGCCACTAGTGAAGATGGTGCATCTGTTGGAGAATTTAAAGTTGAAGGTAACTATTTTTTTTCAATATTTGCCTCAAAGAAAATAATAGTTTCACACTTTACCTGCATAGCAAAGTAGGCATAGCTAAAATGCTCAGCTTTTTCTGTTTTTTTTTTCCAATTTTTGCGATATTTTGGAGTAATGAAACTTGACTCTGTTTTGTATATCAGAACAAGGAAATAAAAGTAATAATTGTAATATAATCATTTCCCTGAGTAAGGTTTACCACACACCATCCAGCCATAATAGCCTCAAAAATGATATAATTGCTATCTTTTTTTATTGTATACATTTTCAAAGGTTTAATTTACATTCCAGGTTCATCTATTTTTAATGCAGTCATTCAAATGTGTGTCTTATATTTGCCACCTGCCATAAAAAAATACTTAGGCATGGAACAATCTGGCAAGGACCCACAAAAATGTAAACATTTTATAAAAATCAAAGGTCCTCTTGTAGCATATCTTAAAGATTTGTTGAAATTACTAAGTGGAATTAGTTCAGAAAACATTCTAACTGTACTTCTTAAACATTTACATCAAATGTCAGTGTATGTGGCATGCTTTAATAGTATATCAAAAAGGGCACTAAAAAAATTAATCTCACTTTGGAGTAATAGCGAAGAGACAGTCAGAGTTCTGGCATTCTTGTGTATTCTGAGAATAACAAGAAATCAGCAAACATCTCTTCTAGATTTAGTTTTGAAGGCCATGTATATGACTTATGTTAAAAACTGCAAGTTTGTCAGTCCATCGACATGGCCAGGAATAAACTTTATGAGAAGATCCTTAGTGGAAATGTTTACATTGGACTTAAATGTATCATATCACCATGTGTTCCTTTACATAAGACAACTTGCGATACACTTGAGAAATGCAATTGTCGTTCAGAAAGTTGAAAATAGACAAGCTGTATACAATTGGCAATATGTTAATTCTTTACATTTATGGGCTGATTTAATATCAGCTTCATCTAATAAGCCTCAGTTGCAGCCATTATTATATCCTCTGGTAATGGTTATAACAAACACAATAAAGCTGGTGCCCACACATCAATATTATCCTCTAAGATTCCATTGTGTGGAGATACTTATACATTTATCAAAGGAAACTGATACTTTCATACCAATACTACCATTTTTAGTTGAGGTTAGTATTTATCAAGTTTTTTTTATATGAATAAAGAATTTTGCCATAAGAGAAATTTAAGAGTTAATTTATTTAGAAATGACAATTATTAGAAAATAATGCTTGTTTTTTTATATATTCTTACTATAACCCGCTTACAGGCAGGCAGAGTAGACAGATAGAACATGAAAACCAAGTATTAAGATACTCCATTCCTCATTAAGACTTGTCTTTCCTTTCTCCAAATTCGTTAGGCATTGTGTGTTGAGTGGCCGAACTCAACGCCGCGCTTTGCTTCGTAACCAGAGCGAGAATAAAAATGTGAAATAAACATATTAATTATTTTATACCCTAGTAGGAACCCATAACCGTCGCGTTAACAGTCGCACGCTTGTACCCCTGCGCCTCAATGTAAAAAAAATATTGTTAAATAAATAATGATTTCTAGAAAATAATGGTTGGGTAGAATTATATGCCCACTCAGGGTAACCAAACATTGTTTCCTTGCAATATTTAGACAAAATTTGATGTTAACTACTATTATATAAACTAACTATATATAATAATGTAATAAACGAAATACACTCAGATTGGTTGGAAAGTACAAGAAGGAGTGTCTTGACACAGGATTATTCCAGCTTTATGTACCATAATTTTTACATAAAGCTGGATAGGCAGAGAGAATCTTAGGCATTTCTATTTTGGTTCAAACTTGAATTTGTTGTTGCTAACTATAAAATTATTTGTAAATTACAGGTATTAACATCATATGATTTCAACAAAAAGAATAAAAAAGTGTCAATGAAGCCATTAGATTTTTCGTGTATCCTCAGATTGGGTAAATCACAATTGATGGAGAATGGCTTCAAAGATTCTGTAATAGACAGAGTTTATGCGTTATTATTGGAGTACACAGCAAATGAATCACATTCTATAGCTTTCCCAGACTTGTCTTTGTTAGCAATAGTACAGGTAAGCATTTTAAAAGTTTTTCCTGGTCCTTTGCCAGCTTGATCAACTTAAAATAAAAGAAATAGGTAAACATTGTATAGGACGCATGACTCATTCTAAGTGCCCAACTCTTACCGCGTATATAGTGGATTACATTATAGTAATTAGTACAATGTAATATAGCTTATAGCCTTTCTCCATAAATATCCCATCCAAAACAAAAAGTAGTTCTCAATTCAAACCAATAGTTCCCGAGATTAACAATTAGATTCAACCAAACGAGCCATTTAATGGTATAGATTTATAATTTGGGTGGGTACTTAATAATACTGAATAACTAATAAGGAGATCACATAGCAGAGATCAAATTTTCAGAAAACTGACTTCAAAGTTTTGAACCTATATGTAAAAGGAATGTTTAATGTTTTCTACCATTTGAAACCTACTGGCAATTTTATTTTCTTGTAATAATTATTAAAAGATAAATAACTAATTATATTTAATAACTTACAGATAAAACAATTCTTGAAGTCATGTTCCGTTTCTAATTACACTAAAAGAATGCGTCAATTATTAGAAAAAATAGAAGAAAATTCTAAATTTATAGAAAAGGAAAGAGCCAAAATAAATTTTGCTTTAAGCGACGACAAAATGGCAGCTGCATGGGAAGCAAGAATCAAAGCTAAGGCCACACCATTGCTTGCATTCTTTGAGAGCTGGAACAAAGTGAATAGAATACAGAAACGTAAGAAAATAACTAAGAACGATGAAATTGCTGGTGTAATGCCATTAATAAAGAGGCCTAAGATAGCTGAAACCGAGGAAAAAGTTAGTAAACCTGAAAGGAAGGGTCCATTAGTACTTTTCCCATCAGATGATGAAGATGAAGGTGACAATTTTAAATTGCAAGAAGAAACTGAAAAACCTGAATTAAAGAAAAAGAAGAAACTAAACAAGAAAGCTAATAAAAAAGAACAGAAGACTACAGTAAAAGAAATTGATATTCCTGATACCGAGGATGTTGTACAGGATTTAAGTGTCAATGATTGGTAGAAAATAAAATTTTATTTTTAATCCCTTTTTTTATTTTACTTAACCACAAATTGTTATTTTAGGATTTTGTAAAACTTATTTTAATATATATTTTTTGTGGTAATTGAGACCAAAGTCAACGAATATCTTGAATAATAATTTTATTAACTTACAAAGATAATGAGAAAAAATAAAATTAAATGTGATATAAAATTTATTAAATATAATAAAATAACATATAAATGATTAGAAAACTACAATCTAAATCACATAATCCCTTGTAGGAAATACGTCCATTGTACTTTTGGCTCGGGCGGCTCGTACGTCTCTATAGTCAAACAGCCAGTGGGCAGCGTCGACTGTTTGTTTGGAGGTAAATCATTTAAATATACCATCACTTTTAAATCCTAAAACAAATTTCATACAAATATATTTTTCTTTCCTAAGTGTGGAATAACACTTTGAAAAATATTAAAAATATCATACAAATAGTAAAATTTTGAAGCCGGTATTTATCCTATTTTATCTTTAATATGGGATAGGCAATGAATTCCTGGTAATAGATCACTTAGTTCTCTATTTTCATGTCAATGTATTAAAAAAAAACCTAAATATGGAAACACTACATCACTGTAATATTTTCATAGTTACGTTCTTAATCTTAATAAGAATTATTTTTTATCTTTTATTTTTTTTTATTTTATACTTTCATTGTAATCAAACCACAGTAAATTGAAAAATATTACCTTTTTCGGTTTCAATGACTCATAAACAGTTTTTATATGAAATTCTTCGCGATCTATGTTTATTTTAAAAGTTCTAGTTTCTTCGAAAACATTTTTAAATTCAATAGTAATAGAACCGCCAGCTTTAATTTCATACGGGCCCTGTGGTTTTGGTTCCATTCCTGTACCCTTGATACTGAAACTTTATATTTATTTTATTTAAATAATCCTGGAAATACTTGGACTCTCCAAATTACCGGGGGAACAAATTTTTTTTAATAATATAATTAACTACACTAAGAAAAAAATATAACAAATTGAATCGATAGATGCTAACGAAATATTATTCAAAGTAACAAATCCAGGTACATTTAAATTTTTTGTAGAAAATTTCAATACGATATCGTATTGAAATTTTCTACAAATGACATTCTCTAATTTTATTTATATTAAAGAATTAAAAAAAATGCCTCTATTAAATTTTTTCACGTTAATTTGTGGAGAACAATATCAACCGCTTTTATAGTAGCTAAATTTCAGAAAAATACTAACATAAACTCTCCTGCAATAGGTGACATGAACGATACATTGCAGTACTGAACCCCGTACTCTGTTGGCTCAAACCAAGCTTGGAACTTTCCTCTCTCGTACGGACCTAGTCCGTATTCCTTTTCCGTTATTATTGATGGATGGGATACCTTCAAAATGAGTTACTAAATATAAAATCAAATTCAAATTTCAAATTCAAAATATTCTTTATTCAAATAAACTCTTACAAGCACTTTCGAATCGTCAAATGAACATGTAAACAAAAAAAAAGCTACCACCGGTTCGGAAGGCAGTTCTGCTGAGAAGAGCCGGCAAGAAACTCAACAGTTGCTCTTTTAAAGACTTTGCTTAGAATGTTTTTTGTCAATTTTCAAATTACCTTACCATTATATATATTTAATATAATTTACAACAATTTTATAGCTTTTGTTCATATTAATATAATTATATATCTTAAAATTTATACTTACATAATATTTTTAAAGGAATTACAAATATAGAATGAGATTAGGATTGTAAAGATTTTAATACTGAATAAATAAGTATCTTCTTTGCACTAGTATATAAACACAATATGTCAAGTAAAAATATAATATTAACCGTAGCTATAAAGTCCGTTCGCACGTCAGTTTTGTTCTGCACTCGCAATCGTAGTGGAATACTCGAACCCAGGGGAGTAGAGAACTCTAGATTTTTCACTTTAGCAGGAAGACATTTCAATATTACGCTATAAACGTAAGTGCCAACGAGGTCGTTGCTTATTTCTAACATCTCCTCGAACTCACCCACCACGAGAGGAGAGTATACCATTACGAGAGTCGCCTGAAAATTAAAAGTAGTAGTTGTAGTTAGTATATGTACAGATTATTTTTTTAAAAATTCAATATGAAACATTTTCTATATAGTAATTAAACAAAAGTTGTTGTTTAAAAGTTGGTACCTGAATACCAATCAGCATTTAAGTATATTCAAACACACTATAGCGGAGAGGGAGTTAATAGAACGGAGTTTGGTCCCATGGGAATGGTATTATTTACATTTATATTAATACTCATATTTGTTTGATGTTTAAGTTTTTTCGTTCTAATAAACTAAAGAAAGAGTTATAATATTCAACGTGCAATTTATAAAATTCTGTGAATAGTAACACAACTCCATCCTCTACTGTACGTCTATTTTTAGATTTTACAAGATGGTAAATCTATAGAGGCTTATACAATCAAAACTAATAATATAATCTAAATAGACTTCTAGTCTTGCGAAAATGGCTACTCTTAGAAATTCTGCATTGTAATTAAGCAATCTCCAAGAGCGCAATTTGAATCGATAAATATAGGTTAAAAAAAATCTTATCAATTAATTCAATACACCATAATATTTACCTCAGAGTTTCTACTAATTTTCAAGATATCAGGGATTTCTAATTTATCACATTTTATATAAAACTCTGCATCGAAGCCGAGAGGATTCTTAATGACCAGCTCCTTTTGAACCGATTCCCGTGCTCGAGAAGTAAATATAAGCGTGTCCACTATTTGACTAGCCGTCACAATGAGCTCTACATTGTAAAATTGGTATTCACGATTGTCTTCATTTATAAACAAGACCTAGGGATAAATAATATTAATCAAACTTTTACTACGTTGGCATTACGTTGAGCGGCGTTGAGTTCCGCCACTCAACACGCAATGCCTCCAGAAATTGGCGGAAAGTGGAGAACGGAGTGTCTTAATACTAGGGGTCCCTCTGCCTAACCTGCTGTGTGCGGGATACAGCGTGAAGCTGAAAAAAAAAACTTTTACTATAGACCGTTGCTATAAGATTACGTCTATCTACTTTCATTAATATATGTCATTAATGAAAGTAGAGATATTCTTATAACAACAACAATAAATACTCTTTCACTAAAAACCAAGAGATATGAATAAATAAATATCATAACTTGAGATATTCTTTTTTTTTGTTGTATTTTTATAAAAGTGTTGTACAAATAAAGAAATACAAAAAAATAAAAACATATTTCATACTTTTGTATACATAGTACACTCTTCGTAACACGCAAACGTCCAGCGGCAAGTGGCAGTTGCCTCTCCCCATACTTTGACGGTGTCAGGATGATTTATTTCATAGTATCCTTCGAATTTTTCTGGCACTATTCTAACAATCTCCGTAGAAACAACGTATGACTCTGGAAACTAGGTATCAACATAAAGTTTATTATTTTTTATAAAATTTACATAATATTTTTCAGTTTAAAAAAAGACAGTGCTTATAAACATCTTGGTTAAATTTATAAAATTATATAGTTGTATTTTGATTAGAAAGTACCTAAGAATCTGTTATGAAGAGTAAGTGAAATTATATTTATATTGAGAATTATTTATAAGTATAAAAAATTACTTTAGTCATCGTTAATATCTTCATTATCTTAAAAAGTAAATAAATAAATCAGCTTCACGCTGTATCTGTTATGCTGTTAAGACACCGCTCCTCACTTTCCGCCGAGTTCTGGAGACATTGCGTTTTGAGTGGCGGAACTCAACGCAGAGCTTTTGCCTCGACACCAGAGCGAAGAAAATGAAAATATAAATGTAAATAAATATTTAATTTTTTGAGTGGGGATCGACACCACAATGTGATAGATTTTTTAGTCACACTTTGTGCCCCTACGCCACGATTAGCCTCAATCTCATTTCATTATCTTATTATAGTGTACTATAATTATAACTCCCATCTATATACATTCTTAATTTATTTATACTAAATAATATCAAAGTATGTTTGTCCTTAAAATATACAAACCTCAGTGATATTGTAAACAAGTAATTCCTTAGTACATATCTCTTTAGCTGAAACTGTGATTGTGATCGTGCCGTTAGGGTTGGGATTCAACGCTGTTCCCATCAATGTGATAAAGAGAGCACTCTCTCCTAGAGGAGAGTATAAGACTTGACTCTGTTAATATAATAAATATACATGCATGTTTCAGAATATTATTATAATAATTACAATTGTAATAACGTATATCTATATATATAAAAGGACTTGTGCTGACTGACTGAGGTAAGACGCACGCAGAGCCGTAACCGCTGATGGTAGAAACGTGAAATTTGGGCAGATGTTTAATTTCATATTCTGGACATCTACTAAGAAGAGAATTTGAAAAATTTTAACCCTAAAGGAATGAAATAGGGGTTGAAAGTTTGTATGGTAAAAAAAAATTAATCTGTACTGATTTTTATAAAATTTGAAATTCAGACTCTTAAAAATATTTCATTGAACACGTGTTTCATGGTTTTTAAGAACTCACCCCCTAAGGGTTCAAATAAAGGGTTGAAAGTTTATATGGAAAAATCTTTAAATTGCCACCGATTTTTATAAAAATTTAAATTCAGACTGTTAAAAATATTTTATTGAACACGTGTTTCGTGGTTTTTTTAGAATTCACTCCTAATAAGCGGGCGAAGCCGCGCGCGCCCTCTAGTAAATATATAAAATTTATTTAGACATTGAACAAAAAGGTATAATTATTTTATCCATTACACCGCCCATCTTGTATAGAGGCAGGTTGATCACAATATACAACTTAAAGACCAGAGTCTCTCTCTGTATAACCAGTCTGAGAGCCCATTTCATTAACATAAGCATACCCCGGTAACGATTTTAACACAAAAATAATACGAAAAAAACTTCAACTTTGCAACAAAGTTGTCTTAATTTCTAATAATGTACCTATTAATAACATATATAAAGTAAAACGCACCTCATGCTTGCCCATAGTTTTAGGTTTAAAGTACACTGGTATGTCAAAGATAGAGTTGGGCTCTACTTGAAATTCTTTTAACGTCTCAAAAGGACCTCCAGATACTTCAGATAAAATGAGCCATACATCGTCTGAACTACATGATGATACAAAATTAAGTTAATTCATATAATCAAGATATTAAGCAAATATAATATATAACTAAGCATAAATGTATTAGCAAAAAAAGCGGAAACTGATGATTTATTCAGTTATCTATTTTTTAATAATTTTATTAAAACGTAGTTTAAATTTTGATACTTACGGATTTGTAACAACAACATACTGTTCGTTGACTTCTCTCACAGGACATTCGAAAAATAATGTTTTAATTTGTATATTACCGGTGTCTATACATGTGGCATACAATGCTAATTCTAACGGCTTATAATTCTCTATATTGCAGCATGCCTAATGTGAAAAAAGTAGTTTTTGATATAACTAGTAGTAGTAAGTAGTTAATAAGTATTTATTTATTACTTTTCACGCACAAACTACTGAACAAATTTAGATGAAACTGATCAATAGTAAAGCTTATAAATCATAATAACACAGACTATAATTTATGTAAACATTTTGTATATATTAAAGTGGGCGAATCCGCGTTCGGGCGCTAGTTTAATATAATTTAAAAATGTAACTTACCCACACTTTTATGAAAGGGTTATGGTTGACAGGTCGGAAAGTGATGGTGAAGGTAACGTTAGTACGAGCAGCGATGGCGCCTTGCATCGGTGATATTACAAATTCACTTGATACAAGCGGCTGCCACCAAAATCTTACGAATAAAAAATATATTTTTTTGATTACTAAAGAACTTTTTGACCACTTTATATTAATAAAATATTGTATTAAAATCTACTGTTGGTATTCATGCATCGTTGTTACTGCATTTTGTATGAAATTCGCCGCGTAATCAAAAAGCCCTGGACTAATTATGAAATGTGGCATGAATTGAGCACTTGAGAACAATACAAATCAAGTAAAAAAAAATATTGTAAACTTATTACTTATACTTGTTGTTCATTACATACAAAATGAGTGCATACGCTCGCAAACTTAATGTTGTCAATTTTTATACTAATAAAATACTTCCCATTGACCTACAATCTAGAAATTGATACTAAACCATCGATGCCTCGGACCCGTTTTTATTTTTAGCAGAGATTACTTTACTGAATATCACTGTGACAGATTCGGGATGCACTTATTACATTACTGAATCCAAACGCGACTTGGGACAACAACAATATTTATCATATACATATATCAAAACTGGAAGCTAAGCAAAATGCAACGTTTGAGCTATTTTTTTCTCTATCTACAGGCTACTTCGTAAATCGAACAAAGTGAAACCTGTGTCTCTAAAAAAATCTAAAATCACCTAGTTCCAAAATCACCCTTGTTGAAAAGCATGACTTTCAATATTTTACAGCCGCGTCTCCTCACTCGACCGAACTGTAGTGAGTTCTGTGAGAAGTGCAAGTCCATGCCGGTGGCGCTGCCGCTTAGACGCACTAGAGGACGCTCGAATTGAAACACTTTCATGTTTAACTGGAAATATATTCGTTTTATTAAAATATTAAATTTTACTCGCAGTTTCGCCCCTATGGTCCAATGGAAGTAACTAAAAGTTATGTATGACATAGTTAAGTTATGTACACATTTTAAGGCTAATAGCTTTCCTTAATAAATTGACTGTCCAATCAATACATAAAATAATTTGCCAATTCGAACCATTAGTTCCTGGGAATAGCACATTGAACCAAACAAACTCTTCTGTTATATATTATTAGTATTTATAGCATGGAGTAACTATACAAAGAATATATGATAATGAATGATCGGTTGGCCGATATACTTGATGGATCCATCAACTGCTTAAACCTGAATGGTTAATTTATAATAGTGTAGACTTAAAAAAAGCTTCAAAAGCTAATTTTACCTGTACGTCCAAATTACTTATCATGCCAATAGGCTTGAACTGTATTTTCAAGGGGACCTTCATGTGCGGTTTAATGGTACATTTATTTGGTACAGCCTTCAATGAAGATAAAGCATTTTTGGAATCTTTTGCGATTTGTTCTTGTATTTTATCTGTCTTATACTTTTGTAGCATTTCTCCTCTAGGAAAAAATGGTAATTATTTTTTTGTCATAGTAGCTAAAAATAACTGCACGCGATAATAATTTGTTGTAAAATAGATTAAAAAACCTATTATTATTAAGATTTTATTTAGTTATTAATTATTTTTATTATTTAATTTTATATTTCTTAAATTATTAGGTACCGGTACTATTAAAATTGTAAGAATAAAAACTGTTACATTTGCAATAATCATTAGCCGAATGTAAGGTTATTTAAGTATTCTGTACCTATATTAAAAAGTATTATTTTTTCATTTATAATTATAACCTTGAAGGACCAATTTCCGATATTCGCAAATTCGTTACACTTGGATTAAGACAAATGCTGGTCCCTTCAGACTTTGTATTGTCTTCTTCAACGTTTTGATACATCACTCGAAATATGAAAGTGGCGTCTATCGGCACTTTGCTATGATTCATCACTTCTATTTGACGAATAATTTTCTCACCAACTTTAACTGGTCCTAGATCGAAACTCTTTTGGCAGCCCTCGAATAAATCGAAAAGCAGAGGGATACCTACAAATTTTAATATTATTTGGTGTAATGCATGTTGGTGTATGTTATAATATAATTTTTAGACTAACTTGGAACTCTTATAGCTATGGAATTGACAAAATTAATAAAATTATCATATGCACAAAGTGGTCATAGAATTTAAAGGATTAAATTTATCTTTTTAAACTCGATATTGCTCATGATGCTTGAAATTATTATAAATATATAAATGAGCCTGCAAATTAAGAATTATAGAGAATTATAGTATCTAAAGTTGTAATCAGACCTTCGCCCTTAATTGTTACATTCTCTTCGCAGAGTGAGTTCACCCAAAACTGAAGTTTAAATTCGTACTCCTTTACTTGCTTAGGACGGAAATAAATTGAAATCTTTAATCGTCTTTTTGGCTGAATAGGACTTTCTTTATTATAGCTCACAAATAACTCGGGCAAATTAATAAAGTTCAAGTCCAAACTAAAATATATAAAAATATTAAGTTTATTAAATTTATCTATATGTTTATATATTTTTTAATAATTATCACTACTTCATATGAGACTAGAAAAACTGAAAGCAAAATTATAAAGCTCTATGATTTTATTTATTAAAGATACTATTTAGTAACTGTAATAAATAATTTTGATTCCCCTATCTTCATTATGTACTAAAAAGTATAAACTAAAGTTGAAGTTAACTAAATTAAAATAAGTTTAAATAAATTTAAGTAAGTTTAAAATGTATCAAAAACAGAATTTAAGCGTACGTAATAAGCACTTCATTATTCTATTGAATTCATCTACATAAATAAGTATAGTTTTTTAATAAATATAAATACTTTATATAAAACTAGATAAAAACTGAAATCAAAATTATAAAGCTCTATGATAATTTATTACAGTTACAAAATTTGCTCTATCTTCATTATATGTGAAAAGGTTATACCTTCTAAAGTTACTAAAATTAAAATAAGTTTTAGTAAGTAAAATATACAAAAATTTTAACGTACGTAACAGGCACTTTATCATCATTTTCAAAGGCTATATTTTTTTTATACGTAGGGTCGGGAGCGTTCACTATACACTTTTCAAAGTCATAATCCATACAGGAGAAATGATATAATGGTTTCTCTATTTCAGAGTGAATATATATGTTATATTTTGGGCCATCTGAAATCTATTTAAAAAAAAAAAGAAAGTTTTATTTCAATTTGATTATTTAGTTAGTTATGTGACATAATATTATTATAATTTCTTTTAAATATTAATTATACACACAGATAATGTAACTGGAAAAGCTTCCACGGGGACTTTCTTCAACGTGAAATGAAGGATGCACTCGACTTCACTGGCGGGTGCTACGTAACCACTATTTGGCTCTACGTAGAGTTGTAGATATTTCTTAACACCGCTTGTATTGTAGTGCCAGTCAAAGAAAAATGATGCTGAACCCTCATTTTTGATGGTAAATGGTATTGTCCTTTCATATGTTGATGCAGTCTATTATAAAATTAAAAATTAATCTGGCTCGAAGGACCAAAAGAATAATATTAAAGATTTTTTTTTGTTTGTGAATTATTAGAATAATTTTAACAGAATTAAAAACTAACTTGGTCCAAGTGAATATTAGTAATGGCATCATGACACAAAATATGTTCGTTTCCGATCAAGTAATAAATTATTTTCGGTTTTATTGAATAACTTAACGCATTCACGCATAAAGTTATTAATTTCGTCAAATGTGTAACACTACAAAATATCTTGAAAGATAACGGCCCATCTTGAATTGGAGTGTACGTTATCCTGGAAATTTAAAAATATTTGCAATTTAATTAATTTTGTTTTATATCAACTAGAAAATATTTTTATGTATGTTATATAAATAGAACCTAAAATAAAACTAAAACAAAATAAACTTTTAAATATTTGCTTAACTAACGAATTACTAACTTAATAGGTGTTTCCGTTCTTGGTCTAAGAACGCCGCGTTCAGGTTGAACTATCACCGGAGTAGTTCCTGACTCGTTGCAAAGCGAATTTCCTTTAAATTCGAAATTAAGGCTTTCGCTTTCATTATTTTTCAATATAATTTCATTATAGGTAGTGAAGCCCACTAAAGAATTTCTTATTACTAAAATAGTAGGTATAAACACCACTTCCGGTTCCCGCACTATGCCTACTATTAATAAATTCATAGTTAACGAATACGCCGGAATGATAAATTTCCATTGTGACTCGTAAACCTGAAAACGTTACTAATTTTAGAATTATTTCAATGCAATTGTTGTGAATACTTTTATTTTTATATTTATTAGAACAAAACCAAAATCAAGAATTATTTTAGATTAAAATTTTGAATCAAATATCTAACTAGAATCAAATAAAACTTTTCATTTCTATTTTAAAGTATATTATAATATTTAAAATACATTATATAGTCAAATCAAGTTTTGTAGAATAATTTAGAAAGACTCAAAAGAATTCTACAAAAAATATATTTATATCGTAAAATATCTAACTCCGGGTGCTGTTGGTGCAAACGTAAAGACCACTTCGACACTGGTGCCTCCTTCCACGAAACCCTTCAGCATGTCACAATGCATCGGAATCAAATCGGGCTTGTCTGACATTATCATTTCAAATATGAACTCGTAGCCTTCACAAGTAGGATTTACCACGTTGAAAGCCCTGAATGTAAATATGTTTTTTAATTAATTATTTTCTTTTGAAGCTAGTCGTGTCGCATGGGCACACATGGGTTGTGGGTTCGATTCCCAATGGAGCAAATAAAAAAATTAATATTTTCATTTTTTCGCTCTGGTGTCGACACACACAATGCCTAAAGAAATCAGCGAAAAGTTAATTTATTATAATATGATCTTATGGTAACAGAAAAAAATAAATTCCTTAGGTGAATAAGGTGTGGACTTCCACATGCACTATAAAACAATTTTAACAACGTTTTCCCTTGTAACTATTACAGTAGAACAATTATATTTTTACAAAAAAAAACTAACTTGTCCAATTTCAAACGGGTCAGAACCTAACCAAACTTTTCCCAAATTATTTTTAAAGTTTATACTTTAAAAAAAGAATAATCGAAATCGGTTGGCGTGATATTGAGTTATTCATCGAAATCGGTTGGCGTAATATTGACTTAGATGATTTTCGCATAGATACAATTGTCAGAAAGGGACAAAAAAAATGGGACCACACGGGAAGCATTAGCTTTCAAATAAATAAAAATATCAAAATCGGTTCATCCAGTCAAAAGTTTTGAGGTAACAAACATTAAAAAAACATTCGAATTGATAACCTCATTTTCTTACAGAAGCCAGTTAATAAGTGTAAATGCCCATAAACTAAAGTTTCTAAATTTTATTCGCCGCATCATCAAAATCTATAAGATATTTCCCAATCACAATCCTGAAATTGGTACAGAACCTTCTGTGGGCGAGTCCTCCTGCACTTTTCGAGGCGAGTTTTTCTAAATACACTAAATAAACATTCGTATATTTAAAACGGGCGTAGCCGCACAGGGGCCGCTAGTAAAGATATAAATATAGATGTAACCTAAACACCTTTCAAATAGTATCTAATTGATATTAGAAATTATTTACTTTTTATAGCAGCCAGAACCAAGAACATTAAACTCCAGCACAGTAGTGTAAGCTGGGAGAGCTATACCAGTAGCTTTTCTTCTACCAGACGTCAAATAGTCGCTCTCTTCTATATCGAGATGCACATACGGAACCAAAGATTTGGCTCGAATTTTACAGGATATATTCTGATCGTATGGATCTAAATTATCTATAAAAAAATATTGTTAGACATTATATTATAACTTTCAACATATTTCTTCATCGATATGCATCGCTAATAAAGTTTACCCTATTAAGAAAAATATTTATGCACTAATTTAAAACAATACTGGAAGTATAATCAAGAATTACCTATAGTACTTTTTAATTTTATATTAAAACAGAAAGCCTCTAATGGAGCAAAAGTAACTTTGAACTCTTTTTTCTCATTCGGCTTCAAACAGTCCTTTGCGGGCTCTATCACAAACGGCAAATCATTTTCAAACCACGTGTCTACGCTCTCTCTCGATGAACTGCCACTAAACAAAGTTAATTTGGTCGGATCTGAAATAAATTTTCGTATAGACATTCATCACAGATATATTAAAATCAGCTTCACTCTCTATCCCGCACACAGCAGAGTATGCAGAGGGCACCTAGTGTTAAGATTCTCCGTTCCCCACTAGATATATCGCATGCTTAATGGAATATTGACCTATTAGTAGATAGGTCAAAATTGAGTTACGTACTGATTCGGGCTTCTATTAGCGATATCTACCGTCTACTATTTAAAATATGTTGAAACTAGCGACCCGCTCGCGGCTTCGCCCGCTTAAACCACAAAATTATTTAATTAACACACTGAATTATGTTCGTGTTTTGATATACCTATAATGTATGTTTGCAACGCAATGAAGATTTTTAATGACAAATTTATTAAAACTTTAGGTCGCATTTTCGTACCTCCCATGAGAATCTTCACTTGAATTTTTGAAATAAAAACACAACTTATCGATACTTACAATAAAATCCTAACTCAT
>JAATLQ010021416.1:0-24368 GCA_013421005.1 Heliconius erato x Heliconius himera | reverse complement strand
ATCAGAATTGTTTTCATTCGAATAAAATTTTGAAACATTTTTTTTGTAAATAATACAATAAATACCTTTATAACTCTATCTTTCCCTGCTGTGCACATGCGCCCCGTTGCCTCGTCTACAAATAGAGACGCTACTGCGTGCTTCATATCATGGAACGACGCTAGGGACTCACGTCTGAAAGGAGCACATTATGTGAAATATTATTTTTAAAGAAATGTGCAATTTATAAACATGTATTATTAATATTTGGAATTAGAATTTTCTGTTATTTGATTTTGATGTTAACTATATACAGACTGTACTTCGATCGACGGATTGATGTTGGTCTATGGCTAGGGGACCCCGGTTCAATAGATTGCAAATATTACAGTATTTTTATTTTTTGAAAAAAAAATCTCCCTCAATATAGGTGAATAAGCTGAGTGCACTCACGGCTCGTGGCGCAGCGTGTCGTAGCAGGCGGCGCACACGCGCTGCGGGAACTCGAAGCCCATGACGGGCAGCGGCAGGCGGTGCGGCGAGCACGCGCCGCACACGGCCGCGCCGCACCAGCGGCAGTGGTGCTGGCGCAGGCCCAGCTGCTTCCTCTCCATCATGGCGCGCACGTTCCAGATGAAGGGCGCGCGGCACAGCTGGCACAGGTCGGCCTCGCGCCAGGCCGGCGTCTCGCGGCGCTGCACGCCCATGTCCCACACGCCCAGCGCGCCGTCCTCGCCGCACGACACCAGCCGCTGGCAGCCGCCCACGTACCACAGCCCCGTCACCTTGTTGCTGGTGCATTGGGACCGTTACTAAATACTTCATTAATTGTGTTACATTCGTCAGACAATTATGGCCAGAAGTGAATGAAGATAGCGTTGCAAAATTTTCTTACACATAAAAGCAATAAAAACATATAAAATATGTAGGTATTTGATAAATCTCGATATTAATGATATATAGAGATTAATTTCCGGGTCAAACGGTCTGCCAACTCTTGTTGTCAACATTAGTGCGTATACTTACAAGACCACTGACCAACTGATGTCACAGCAGGACAACATGGTGAACAGCATTTCGAAAACGCACAAAATTTATGCATTTTTGTAACACTTATCGATTGAAATATATAGATGTTGTAATTTTTGTAGTGGTTCATTAGATTCTAAAGGACGATTCTAAGATAAGTTAAAATGGATGTAATACTCTGTTTCGGTGGCCATTTATTATTAAATATAAAATATTTCGTTTGTTTTGGTGATTTAAGTAAATATGTAAACTTATGTAATGGTTTAATTTGATCATAATTTTATGTTTAAACGAATTAAGTAAATAAATATGCTTACCTATGGCCTTGTAATTCATAAGCTGTTCCCTTTTGTCCACCAATGTCCCATACAATAATAGTTTGGTCGAAAGATCCGCTGAACAACAACTGAGGTATCGGCGCCCAATTTAGTACTCTTACAGAACTAGAAACGGAAATCATAAACATTATGATTTTGACTCAATCGGCATACATAGTCGCAATAAATTCTTTTAATTGAATTTAAAAACATTTTTATCTAAACATTAAAGCTATTTACTGTTATTTTATTTCCAAAACAATTACGCCTATCATTGGTAGATGAGACGTATTTCAGAAATGTCAGATTGTTTATAAAATTTCTCCTTGAAGATATATTAATATCTGTGTTAAAATTGCTTAGGTTACCCTGATTTAACATTGGAGAGCGGCGTGGGGTTCCGCTTCTCAATATGCTATATTTCTAATTCTAAGGAACAAAGAATAATGAACAAATTTGTCTGGTTATACTAAGTACTCTAAAAAAAAGATTAAAATAGAAAATAAATTTAATAGTCTTGCTTACCCGGTATGTCCTTTTAATGTAGTTACTAAAGCCGCGCCGTTATTATCTAACTTCAGCATTGTTATCTGTCCGCTGTAATCACCTATGAAAGCGTATTTCGATTGGGAATCGAATCTGTTTGTTAAAAATTTAGGAAATGTATTTGTATTAAAATTTTCTTACAAACATTGTTTATGTCTTTTTGTTACAAGTATATGGAAATAATAAAATATCACAAATCTTCTTTTCTTGGAAGAAAAATGTTCCCTTCCTTAGCAGTCGGGAAAATTGGTAGGTACTATATATAAATATTTCATGAATATATATGAAACTTAATTTGTTTATTGTAAATATTTCGGTCTTATATGTATTTATCCATAATAAATATATATAATACATACGTTAGTCGTGACTTCACTAAGGCTTCTTGCATTTTCTCAAATAAACATACTCGAAGCCATATTACTGCTACAATAGCAAATCATAAATAAACAATGTTATAATAGCGATTTACTTCCTTATTTTTTAATATAGTCAGTAAAGAAAAAAATATGAATATTTTTAAAAACGTTATTTTTAAAAAATTGTCCAACTGTCGTTCGAAATTGGATATATTATAAAAAAATATATATGTAAAAAAGGATACTGCAACGCAGTACACCACGCTTCAAAGGAATAGCCGCCAATCCTTCTTCCAGTCTCGCTGCAGTGATAAGAAAAGAGCTTGTCTCGGCTAACTGATAATACCCACTCGCAGCTCAAAGAGAACACTACTGCTGTAACCCGCGCTGTATGCGCCAGGTACTCACGAGTCTAAAAGATTTATAATTTCAGTTTCACGCTGATCGCGTATCTAGTAGGTTAGGCAGAGGAAGCCTAGTGTTAAGACACTCCGCTTCCTTTTTTGTGTTTTTGAGTGAGTGGCTGAACTCAACGCCACGCGTGGCATCAACAGTAGAGCGAAGAAATGCAAATATTAAATATTTCATTTTCTCGAGTGGGAATCGAACCCACAAGCTGTCTCGTTTACAGTCACGCACTTGTGCTTGTGCTACGATTTCTATAAGAATATAATAATCATAATAAATTAATCTAGAGATGTATGTATATTCCTATGAAATTATAAATTAAAGTCTAGTAATATAAAATTTGGGGAGAGTACGATTTCCGGGGCGCCGCGATTTGAAACTACTTTTAGGTTCTACACGTCAAAATAAAGTGAAAATGAAGAATAAAAAAAAACGATATCTCGCTTCGTTTGCGAGATATCGACTATCGATTTTTTTTAATTTCGTTTTTTGCAAATATTTCAATTTGACAATTTTTGTAGGGTATATATGTCAAAATAAAGAAAAAATGAGAAGTAGAAAAATTTATATCTTGCTTTGTTGTGCGCAATTTTTTTAAAAATGGAACAGTCAATTTTTTTTCCATTTTTTCATATATAGATATAAAACATAAAAAATAGAGGCCGGTCGTGGCGCAGCGGCAGAAGGTGTGACTGCAAACCGACTGGTTGTGGGTTCGATCCCCACTCGAAGAGATGAAATATTTACTTAAATTTATATTTCCATTTCTTCGCTCTGGTATCGAGGTTAAGCGCGGCGTTGAGTTCTGCCACTCAACACGCATTGCCTCCAGAATTCGGCAGAAAGTGGGGAACGGAGTGTCTTAACACTAGGTTCCCTCTGCCTACCCTGCTGTGTGCGGGATACAGCGTGAAGCTAATTTATTTAAATTTTATAAAAAATATAAAAAATAACGATATTTATCCTTAGGTATTTTTATTCTATTAAAGACTAGGTTTTATTGTGACGGGGGGTTAGGTTAAAAACGTTCTTTATAGAAAATTCAATTTCAAAGCGAAAATACCTCTTGCTATTTTTGCAAAAAACAAATATATTCTAAGATATTTGCAACGATCTCGAATCGATATCTCGCAAACGAAGCGAGATATCGATTTTTTTCTTCTTCATTTTCACTTTATTTTGACGTGTAAGAATCTAAAAGTAGTTTGAAATCGCGGCGCCCCGGAAATCGTACTCTTACCTAAAATTTCATAAACCAATAAATTTAGCCGTATTTAGTATCCTGCATATAGCAGAATAAAGAGATAACCTACACAGTCTTCTCTGTTTTTTGTCGAATTTGGAACATTGCGTGTTGGGTAGTAGAATTCAAAGCCGTCCTATGTATTAGCAGAGTGGGGAAAAATAAATTAATTAAAGTCGCAAAACATGAAACATTTTCAAACTATATAATACAACAAATTATTTACTAGTTTCATTTATACACAGTTTATCAATTTGACAGATCAACAGTATCCCATAGGTAAGAAAGTCAATAACTATTTTAATATTTTTTCACGTCAAATTTAATATTTTTTCAAGTTATACTTAAAACTGAATTATATAAAATAAGATTTTTGATTCAATGTTTTTTTGTTTATTATAAAAGGAAGATTTACAGCAGTTATGAAATACTAGAGGCCTAGTATTGAACTACTTGGAGGAAAAAAAAATCACAAACAAGCAGCCTTAACAGTCCAGACCAGATTTTTAAAAATAAAAAATCTTGAATGTCTGCTGAACTATTAAAATAGCTCAACAAAAATATATGGGATATAGATACAGTATTAACCTCCCTCATCTATCAGCTACTGTGGATCTGTCTATCAAGATAAACCCCACCTATATAATAGAAACATAAAGTTAGAATGAAATATAGAAATAAAATAATCATTGAATTATGAAAATTCTTAACTTTAGTCCATTATCAGTCAAAATGAAGGTCACTTTTAAAATAATTGTGGTAAATGTTATCTCTAAAAATATTGTGTAACAGTATAAACTTTCTGTGTGCATACACCCAACACTGGTAAGTACTATGAGGAAACATAGGCAGTGGTTACTTTAGCAGTTATTAGGTAACTAAGATGCAAGAAATAGTGCCTAACTTTCGTTAAATTATAAAGTCTATTTTTTATACTAATCTACTATTACCATCCCTCTATTAGATTTATGATTAAATATTTTTTTTCACAAAAAAAATATTTACTATCCAGAGGAAACAAATAACCATTTATCTATTATATATAACATTTAGATTTGAGGCCAGTCAGGGTGTCGTGTATATACATGCTACTGTAAGTGCAACAAGCTGTGGGTTTAATTCCCACACAGACCAGAAAAGTAAATATTGAATATGTTTTTTTTATACAATTCATCAGAAAGTAGTTAATAGAAATATCTTAATTGAAACAATGTCTTAACACTGCCTGTAAATGCAACAGTTGGGGATTGAATATCCTCTCATTCCCCAATATGTGAAGATTGAATCAACAATCCAATCGTTTATTTTAATTTCTATGCTCACGTAAAACATAGTGTGACATTGAGTACTACCACTCAACACTCAAATTCAGGTGGAAAGTAAAGAATAGTGTTTTAACACTAGGTTCTCTGCTTATTTTTTATATGGGGCATATGAAGTAAAGCTAAAAAAATATATTAAGAACTTACTGGGTTTATCCTATTGCAATCGGGTGTGAGTGTAAATTCTGAAATAGTGCCATTTTCTTGACCAATGAATAATTGACGTGTTTCAGGAGTATAGAACATTGACGTGCAACCAGATGGCATGTACTGGCATATACTTGGCCAGTATTGACCTGAATCTCTTTTTAGCCATACTCTCACTGTCCTTTAAGTAACACAAGTACATTATAATAATAAAATAATTATCAGTGTAAGCAATGTATTAAAATTCTCTTTGTTATAATCATAAAATTTGTAAAAACAAACAATTTCTTTAATATTATTATTATGTATGTAAAGGCTGGTATACAATTTTAAATGATCACATTAGAATATTTAAAGACATATTTGATGGTCCAGTAGCAGAATGTAAAGTCAATAAAGTCTTACTTATCATCGCAAACACTAATAACTCCGTCTTCGCCAGGAATCACAACTGCTGCATTTACATCATCAGTACAACCTTCTAGTTTACTTAAAAGTGCTGGTTTTTTAGTTGTTGAAAATCTATCGTTAGGCGTTCTCGGTGCAGGTTTTATTTCAGCAGCCATATTTTGGATTTTAACAGCAAATAAACACTTATTCGTCACTTCTTGATGAGAACGAAAAAGAAAACGTCATAATAATTTTGACATTCCGGTTTATAGCCCACTTTTAGTGTTGTACTATAGCTAGCTTATCGATACTTATTCGATATTTATTATTTATATTAAGAAACTTTTAAACGCTAATTTATACCACAAAATAATTGTTGTATATTATTCTATGACCTACAGTGAACGATATATGTTAGATGACAAGTTTTTATGTAATATTTTGTTTAATAAATAAAGCGTTTATTTATAAAAAATATTCATCAGTTCAGATTTTTTTTCTTTATACTGGATAATATACATTATTTATGTTTTTGTGTTGAAAATATAATCATTATTATTGAATACAATTTTATAAAATAGCTTATTCTCAAGCAACGTATCTGTTGCAGGCCGTTGTCACATCAGTAGAGTAGGTTGTGTCAAAAGTGAGAACTTCATTCATAAATGTCAACTTCACAAACATACATAACCACGAGGAATAAGCGTGATAAAATTTGAATCTTTTTGTAAGAAATTCAATTAATACTTTTTAAATATATAAGTATTTAAGTAAAGAGTTGTGTCCTGTGAACAAATATAATTTATTCAAACATGAAAGACAAGAAAATAAGTAAACCGCCATTTGAGAGCGGTTCAGGTTAGTATATTTTTCAATATATTTCTTAATGTTATAATCAATTTTTAATATGATTAATCGCTTATGTAGACTCCGAAGAAGAGCTATCACCAGAAACCCATAAAAAGTCACTAGAAAAATTAAAAAAGATAGATCCAGACTTTTATAATTTTCTTGAAGAAAACGATGAAAATTTATTAAATTTTGAAACCGATTCCGACGATGATGCTTCTAATAAAGATGATAAGGATGACGACGATCAGCTGCATGTACCCGGACCAATCACTGGAGACAGTGATGAAAGTGATTTTGAGGTAAAAATATGTCTACAATATAATAAATGTTTTTTTAATATTTTTGAAATGTTTTTTTCGTATTTAGGAAAGAAAAATGTTTGTTAAGAATACATATAAAAATCCCACTACATTATTTTTTTTATGTTTTCTTAATAAGTATTGTTCTTTCCTAAGTGTTGGTATAACAGTTTAAAAATGTTAAAAAATATTTTAAAAAATAGTATTCTCTCTTGCCAAATGATAATTCTAAGTAATTATCTTTGGCTAGCAGATATTTGTAAAAATCTTCCTATAGAGATGCTAACAACAGAAATAAGTTGTAAAAAGCATATAAAATTTTTGACATAGCTCTATGAGAAAGTATGGCTTAGTTCGTGTAGTTTATGGGCTGAGCTCTGTAATGGCATCCAAAAGATGTAAGATATTTTCTTAATAAATATAATAAGCTTTTTTGAGGCCATTGTGGGGCCGGGGCAATAGCATGTGACTGTAAATGTAACCATCACATGATTGTGGGTATGATTCCCACGTTTCATTTCCTTGCTCTAATAATGAGGCCAAGCATGGTTTTAAATTCTGCCACTTAACATGCAATGCCTCAAGAATGGAACTGTATTGGAATGGAAATATATTACAGGATGAAACTGCTAAAGTTGTTCATGGAAAAATTACACTTAAAATGCTAGCTCAATGGCAATCAGAGCTACAAAGTGAAGGTAAAATAAAATTAACAACATTAACTACTGTTATAAAAGTGTTTAATGCTGCCATGATAAGAGCCACAAGTGAAGATGGTGCATCTGTGGGAGAGTTTAAAGTTGAAGGTAACCATTTTTTTTAAATATTTGCCTCAAAGAGAATAACAGTTTCACACTTTACCTGCATAGCAGAGTAGGCATAGAAAATAGTGCTAAAATGCTCAGATTTTTCTGTCTTTTTTTCCAGTTTTTGATATATTATGTATTGAGTAATGGAACTTATTTCTATGTATTGTATAGCGGAGCAAGGAAATTAAAGTAATTGTAATATAATAATTTCCCTGAATAGGGTTTACCACACACCATCCAGCCATATAAGCCTCAAAAATGATATAATTGTTACCTTTTTTTATTGTATACATTTTCAAAGTTTTAATTCCTTACATTCCAGGTTCATCAATTTTTAATGCAGTCATTCAAATGTGTGTCTTATATTTGCCACCTGCCATAAAAAAATACTTAGGCATGGAACAATCTGGCAAAGACCCACAAAAATGTAAACATTTTATAAAAATCAAAGGTCCTCTTGTAGCATATCTTAAAGATTTGTTGAAATTACTAAGTGGAATTAGTTCAGAAAACATTCTAACTGTACTTCTTAAACATTTACATCAAATGTCAGTTTATGTGGCGTGCTTTAATAGTATATCAAAAAGGGCACTAAAAAAATTAATCTCACTTTGGAGTAATAGTGAAGAGACAGTCAGAGTTCTGGCATTTTTGTGTATTCTGAGAATAACAAGAAATCAGCAAACATCTCTTCTAGATTTAGTTTTGAAGGCCATGTATATGACTTATGTTAAAAACTGCAAGTTTGTCAGTCCATCGACATGGCCAGGAATAAACTTTATGAGAAGATCCTTAGTGGAAATGTTTACATTGGACTTAAATGTATCATATCACCATGTGTTCCTTTACATAAGACAACTTGCGATACACTTGAGAAATGCAATTGTCGTTCAGAAAGTTGAAAATAGACAAGCTGTATACAATTGGCAATATGTTAATTCTTTACATTTATGGGCTGATTTAATATCAGCTTCATCTAATAAGCCTCAGTTGCAGCCATTATTATATCCTCTGGTAATGGTTATAACAAACACAATAAAGCTAGTGCCCACACATCAATATTATCCTCTAAGATTCCATTGTGCGGAGATACTTATACATTTATCAAAGGAAACTGATACTTTCATACCAATACTACCATTTTTAGTTGAGGTTAGTATTTATCAAGTTTTTTTTTATATCAATAAAAAATTTGGCTATAAGAGAAATTTAAGAGTTAATTTATGCAGAAATGGCAATTGTTAGAAAATAATGCTTGATTTTTTTTTATATTCTCACTATAACCTGCTTACAGGCAGGCAGAGTAGACAGATAGAACATGAAAACCAAGTATTAAGATACTCCATTCCTCATTAAGACTTGTCTTTGTCTTCCCCACTTTTCTCCAAATTCGTTAGGCATTGTGTGTTGAGTGACCGAACTCAACGCCGCGCTTTGCTTCGTTACCAGAATGAGAATAAAAATGTGAAATGAACATATTAATTATTATATACCCTAGTAGGAACCCATAACCGTCGCGTTAACAGTCGCACGCTTGTATCCCTGCACCTCAATGTAAAAAAAATATTGTTAAATAAATAATGATTCCTAGAAAATAATGGTTGGATAGAATTATATGCCCTCTCACCAAACATTGTTTCCTTGCAATATTTAGACAAAATTTGATGTTAATTTCTATTATATAAACTAACTATATATAATAATGTAATAAACGAAATACACTCAGATTAGTTGGAAAGTACAAGAAGTAGTGTCTTGACACTAGATTCTTCCAGCTTTGTGTACCATTATTTTTACATACAGCTGGATAGGCAGAGAGAATCTTAGGCAGTTCTGTTTTTAGTTCAAACTTAAATTTGTTGTTACTAACTATAAAATGATGTGTAAATTACAGGTATTAACATCGTATGATTTCAACAAAAAGAATAAAAAAGTGTCAATGAAGCCATTAGATTTTTCGTGTATCCTCAGATTGGGTAAATCACAATTGATGGAGAATGGCTTCAAAGATTCTGTAATAGACAGAGTTTATGCGTTATTATTGGAGTACACAGCAAATGAATCACATTCTATAGCTTTCCCAGATTTATCTTTATTAGCAATAGTACAGGTAAGCATTTTAAAATAGATTTTCCTGGTCCTTTGCCAGCTTGATCAACTTAAAATAAAAGAAATAGGTAAAAGTTGTATAGGACGCATGACTCATTCTAAGTGCCCAATTCTTACCGCGGATATAGCGGATTACATTATAATAATTAATACAATGTAATATAGCTTATAGCCTTTCTCCATAAATATCCCGTCCAAAACAAAAAGTAGTTCTCAATTCAATAGTTCCCGAGATTAACAATTAGATTCAACCAAACAAGCCATATAATGGTATAGATTTATAATTTGGGTGGGTACTTAATAATACTGAATAACTAATACTTAATAAGGAGATCACATAGCAGAGATCAAATTTTCAGAAAACTGACTTCAAAGTTTTGAACCTATATGTAAAAGGAATGTTTAATGTTTTCTACCATTTGAAACCTACTGGCAATTTTATTTTCTTGTAATAATTATTAAAAGATAAATAACTAATTATATTTAATAATTTACAGATAAAACAATTCTTGAAGTCATGTTCCGTTTCCAATTACACCAAAAGAATGCGTCAACTATTAGAAAAAATAGAAGAAAATTCTAAATTTATAGAAAAAGAAAGAGCCAAAATAAATTTTGCACTAAGCGACGATAAAATGGCAGCTGCATGGGAAGCAAGAATCAAAGCTAAGGCCACACCATTGCTTGCATTCTTTGAGAGCTGGAACAAAGTGAATAGAATACAGAAACGTAAGAAAATAACTAAGAACGATGAAATTGCTGGTGCAATGCCATTAATAAAGAGGCCTAAGATAGCTGAAACAGAAGAAAAAGTTAGTAAACCTGAAAGGAAGGGTCCATTAGTACTTTTCCCATCAGATGATGAAGATGAAGGTGACAATTTTAAATTGGAAGAAGAAACTGAAAAACCTGAATTGAAGAAAAAGAAGAAACTAAAGAAGAAAGCTAATAAAAAAGAACAGAAGACTACAGTAAAAGAAATTGATATTCCTGATACCGAAGATGTTGTACAGGATTTAAGTGTCAATGATTGGTAGAAAATAAAATTTTATTTTTAATGCCTTTTTTTTTTATTTTAACCACAAATTGTTATTTTAGGATTTTTTAAAACTTATTTTAATATATATTTTTGTGGTAATTGAGACCGAAGTCAACGAATATCTTGAATAATAATTTTGTTAACTGACAAAGATATCCCACAAATGAGAAAAAATAAAATGAAAAGTGATATAAAATTTATTAAATATAATAAAATAACATATAAATGATTAGAAAACTACAATCTAAATCACATAACTCCTTGTAGAAAATACGTCCATTGTACTTTTGGCTCAGGCGGCTCGTACGTCTCAATAGTTAAACAGCCAGTGGGCATCGTCGACTGTTTGTTTGGAGGTAAATCATTTAAATATACCATCACTTTTAAATCCTAAAACAATACCATACAAATATATTTTTCTTTGCTGAGTGTGGAATAACACTTTGAAAAATATTAAAAATATCATACAAATAGTCAAATTTTGAAGCCGGTATTTATCCTATTTTATCTTTTATATGGGATAGGCAATGAATTCCTTTTAATAGATCACTTAGTTCTCTATTTTCATGTCAATATATTAAAAAAAACTTAAATATAATATTACATTATTGTAGTGTTTTCATAGTTACGTTCTTAATCTTGGAATAGGAATCACCTCGCGCTCAAATCATTTTTCTTTTATTATTTTTTTATTTTATGCTTTCATTGTATTCAAACCCACAGTAAATTGACAAATATTACCTTTTTCGGTTTCAATGATTCATAAACAGTTTTTATATGAAATTCTTCGCGATCTATGTTCATTTTAAAAGTTCTAGTTTCTTCGAAAACATTTTTAAATTCAATAGTAATAGAACCGCCAGCTTTAATTTCATACGGGCCCTGCGGTTTTGGTTCCATTCCTGTACCCTTGATACTGAAACTTTATAATTATTTTATTTAAATAATCCTGGAAATACTTACTTGGACTCTTCAAATTACCAGGGAAACAAATTTATTTTTAATAATATAATTAACTACACTAAGAAAAAAATATAACAAATTGAATCGATAGATGCTAACGAAATATTATTCAAAGTAACAAATCCAGGTACATTTAAAATTTTTGTAGAAACAGAACAATACGACATTAAATGACATTCTCTAATTTTAATTACATTAAAGAATTAAAAAAATCCTCTATTAAGTTTTTTCACGTTAATTTGTGGAGAACAATATTAGTCGCTTTTATAGTAGCTAAATTTCAGAAAAATACTAACATAAACTCTCCTGCAATAGGTGACATGAACGATACATTGCAGTACTGAACCCCGTACTCTGTTGGTTCAAACCAGGCTTGGAACTTTCCTCTCTCGTACGGACCTAGTCCGTATTCCTTTTCCGTTATTATTGATGGATGGGATACCTTCAAAATGAGTTATTAAATATAGAGACTTTTTGACAACTTTCAAATTGCCTTACAACCATATATATATAATGTTATTTATAACTATATAATATTTTAATATATATTTTATAAAGGAATTACAAAGGTAGAATAAGATTAGGATTGTAAAGATAAAAAAAAGATTTAATACTGAATAAATATTTTCTTTGCACATAAATGTATAAGGTATACTAGTCTATAAACGCAATATGCCAAGTAAAAATTTATTATTAACCGTAGCTATAAAGTCCGTTCGCACGTCAGTTTTGTTCTGCACTCGCAACCGCAGTGGAATACTCGAACCCAGGGGAGTAGAGAACTCTAGATTTTTCACTTTAGCAGGAAGACATTTCAATATTACGCTATAAACGTAAGTTCCAACGAGGTCGTTGCTTATTTCCAACATCTCCTCGAACTCACCCACCACGAGAGGAGAGTATACCATTACGAGAGTCGCCTAAAAATTAAAAGTGGTTGTTGTATAGGTACAGTTTGTTTTATTAAAAGTTCAATGTGAAACATTTTCTAAATAGTAATTAAACAAATGTTGTTGTTTAAAAGTTGGTACTATAATATCTACCAATAAATATATTCAAACACATTGTCTCTTCTCTACTTATCTTCTCACACTATAGCGCAGAGGGAGTTAATATTTCTGTTATTAATTTACATTTGTATTAATACTCATATATATTTTTTTATATAAAAATTTTTTTCGCTCTAATAAACTAAAGCAAGACGTTGAGTAACACTATTCAACGCGCAATTTCTAAAATTCTGGCGGAAAGCTGTGAATAGTAAGACTACTCCATCCTCTGCTTTACGTCTATTTTAAGATTTTAAAAGATGGTAAATCTATAGAGGCTTATACAATCATCTAGTCTTGCGAAAATGGTGTTCTTACTAGATTATGTACCTACAGCAAGAAATATTGCATTGTAATTATAAGCAATCTCCAAGAGCGCGATTTGAATCGATAAATATAGGTTAAAAAAAATCTTTTCAATTAATTCAATACACCATAATATATTTACCTCAGAGTTTCTACTAATTTTCAAGATGTCAGGGATTTCTAATTTATCACATTTTATATAAAACTCCGCATCGAAGCCGAGAGGATTCTTAATGACTAGCTCCTTTTGAACCGATTCACGTGCTCGAGAAGTAAATATAAGCGTGTCCACTATTTGACTAGCCGTCACATTAAGCTCTACATTGTAAAATTGGTATTCACGATTGTCTTCATTTATAAACAAGACCTAGAGATAAATAATATTAATTAATATTATTATAAATTAAATCAGCCTCACGCTGTATCCCGCACACAGCAGTGTAGGCAGAGGGAACCTAGTGTTAAGACACTCAGTTCCCCACTTTCTGCCGAAATCTGGAGGCATTGCGTGTTGAGTGGCAGAACTCAACGCCGCGCTTAGCCTCGACACCAGAGCGAAGAAATGGAAATATAAATTTAAGTAAATATTTCAGCTCTTCGAGTGGGGATCGAACCCACAACCAGTCGGTTTTACAGTCACACTTCGTGCCGTTGCGCCACGACTGGCGCAACTTACATGCCTTATTACAAATTTAATTAAATATTATTATTATTATTATTTGTTATATGGCATGTAAGTTAATTCAAGTTAATTGAGGCCAGTCGAGGCGCAGGGGCACAGTGTGACTATAAAATCGACTGGTTGTGGGTTTGATCCCCACTCGAGGAAATAAAATATTTATTTACATTTATATTTTAATTTTTTCGCTCTGGTATCGAGGCAAAGCGCGGCGTTGAGTTCCGCCACTCAACACGCAATGCCTTCAGAACTCGGCGGAAAGTGGGGAACGGTGGGTCTTAACACTAGGTTCCCTCTGCCTACCCTGCTGAGTGCGGGATACAGAGTGAAGCTGATTTATTTTTTAAAATTTTTTTAAGTCAATTCAAACTTTTACTATGAACCGTTGTTATAAGATTACAGCTATCTATTTTCATTAATATCTGCCATTAATGAAAGTAGAGATATTCTTATAACAATAACAATAAATACTTGAGAGATATGAATAAATAAATAAATATCATAACTTGAGATATTCTTTTTTTTAAATTATATTTTTATAAAAGTGGTGTACAAATAAAGAAATAAAATAAAAATAAAAACATATTTCATACTTTTGTATACATAGTGCACTCTTCGTAACACGCAAACGTCCAGCGGCAAGTGGCAGTTGCCTCTCCCCATACTTTGACGGTGTCGGGATGATTTATTTCATAGTATCCTTCGAATTTTTCTGGCACTATTCTAACAATCTCCGTAGAAACAAGGTATGACTCTGGAAACTAGATATCAACACAAAGTTTATAATTTTTTTATAAAATTTACATAATATTTTTCAGTTTAAAAAAAGACAGTGCTCATAAACATCTTGGTGATTTAAATTTATAAAATTATATATTTATATTTTGATTAGAAAGTACCTAAGAATCTGTTATAAAGAGTAACTGAAATTATATTTATATTGAGAATTATTTGTAAGTTTAAAAATTAACTTTAGTCATCGTTAATATCTTCATTATCTTAAAAAATAAATAAATAAATCAGCTTCACGCTGTATCTGTTATGCTGTTAAGACACCGTTCCTCACTTTCCGCCGAGTTCTGGAGACATTGCGTTTTGAGTGGCGGAACTCAACTTTTGCCTCGACACCAGAGCGAAGAAAATGAAAATATAAATGTAAATAAATATTTCATTTTTTGAGTGGGGATCAAAACCACAACCAGTCGATTTTACAGTCACACTTTGTGCCCCTACGCCACGATTTGCCTCAATCTCATTTCATTATCTCATTATAGTGTATTATAATTATAACTCCCATCTATATACATTCTTAATTTATTTATACTAAATAATATCAAAATATATTTGTCCTTAAAATATACAAACCTCAGTAATATTATAAACAAGTAATTCCTTAGTACATATCTCTTTAGCTGAAACTGTGATTGTGATCGTGCCGTTAGGATTGGGATTCAACGCTGTTCCCATCAATGTAATAAAGAGAGCACTCTCTCCTAAAGGAGAGTATAAGACTTGACTCTGTTAATATAATAAATTTATTATATATTTTGTAATAACGTATATAAATATACAAAATTTATTTAAACATTGAACAAAAAGTCCAATTATTTTATCCATTACACCGCCCATCTCGTATAGTGGCAGGTTGATCACAATATACAACTTAAAGACCAGAGTCTCTCTCTGTATAACCAGTCTGAGAGCCCATTTCATTAACACAAGCATACCCCGGTAACGATGTTAACACAAAAATAATACGAGTCAATCACACTTCAATTTTGCAACAAAAATTGTCTTAATTTCTAATAATGTACCTACTAATAACATATATATAATATATAAAATAAAACGCACCTCATGCTTGCCCATAGTTTTAGGTTTAAAGTACACTGGTATATCAAAGATAGAGTTGGGCTCTACCTGAAATTCTTTTAACGTCTCAAAAGGACCTCCAGATACTTCAGATAAAATGAGCCATACATCGTCTGAACTACATGATGATACAAAATTAAATTAATTCATATAATCAAGATATAAAAAATTAATAATATATAACTAAGCATAAATGTATTAGCAAAAAAAGCGGAACCTGATGACTTATTCAGTTATCTATTTTTTAATAATTTTATTAAAATGTAGTTTAAATTTTGATACTTACGGATTTGTAACAACAACATACTGTTCGTTGACTTCTCTCACGGGACATTCGAAAAATAATGTTTTAATTTGTATATTACCGGTGTCTATACATGTGGCATACAATGCTAATTCTAACGGCTTATAATTCTCTATATTGCAGCATGCCTAATGTGAAAAAAGTAGTTTTTGATATAACTAGTAGTAGTAAGTAGTTAATAAGTATTTATTTATTACTTTTCACGCACAAACTACTGAACAAATTTAGATGAAACTGATCAATAAAGTAAAGCTTAAATATATGATATTTAAGCTATATAACACTAAATTTTTTAATATATTTAATATATATTTTAATATATATAATAATATTAATTAATATAAATTTATTTAATATATATTATTTAATTTAAATTTATGTAGATATTTTGTATACGTCAAAGTGGGCGAAGCCGCGTTCGGGCGCTAGTTTGATATAATTTTAAAATGTAACTTACCCACACTTTTATGAAAGGGTTATGGTTGACAGGTCGGAAAGTGATGGTGAAGGTAACGTTAGTACGAGCAGCGATGGCGCCTTGCATCGGTGATATTACAAATTCACTTGATACCAGCGGCTGCCACCAAAATCTCACGAAGAAAAAATATTTTTTTGATTAATATATAAGAACTTTTTGACCACTTTATAATAATAAAATATTGTATTAAAATCTACTTTTCGTATTTATGCATCGTTGTTACTGCATTTTGAATGAAATTCGCCGCGTAATCAAAAAGCCCTGGACTAATTATGAAATGTGGCATGAATTGAACACTTGAGAACAATACAAATCAATTAAAAAAAAATATTGTAAACTTATTACTTATACTAGTTGTTCATTACATACAAAATGAGTGCATACGCTCGCAAACTTAATCTTGTCAATTTTTATACTAATAAAATACTTCCCATTGACCTACAATCTAGAAATTGATACGGAACCATCGATGCCCCGGCCCCTTTTTTATTTTTAGTGGAAATTACTTTATTGAATATCACTGTGACAGAGTCGGAATGCACCTACCACATTACTGAATCCAAACGCGACTTGGGACAACAACAATATTTATCATATACATATAGCAAAACTGGGAGTTAAGCAAAATGCAACGTTTGAGCTATTGTTTTCTCTATCTACAGCCTACTTCGAAAATCGAAGAAAATGAAACCTGGGTCTCTAAAAAAAATCTAAAATTACCTAGTTCCAAAATCACCCTTGTTGAAAAGCATGACTTTCAATATTTTACAGCCACGCCTCCGCACTCGACCGAACTGTAGTGAGTTCTGTGAGAAGTGCAAGTCCATGCCGGTGGCGCTGCCGCTTAGACGCACTAGAGGACGCTCGAATTGAAACACTTTCATGTTTAACTGGAAATATATTCGTTTTATTAAAATATTAAATTTTTAATAAAAAAATATTATTTTTTAAGGTTTCGCCCTTATGGTCCAATGGAAGTAACTAAAAGTTATGTATGACACATGACACATTTTAAGGCCAATAGCTTTCCTCAATAAATTGACTGTCCAACACATAAAATAAATTGCCAATTCGAACCAATAGTTCCTGAGAACAGCACATTGCACTAAACAAACTCTTCTTTTATATATTATTAGTATTTATTGCATGGAGTAACTATATAAAGAATATATGATAATGATTGATTTGTACAATGATCGGTTGGCCGATATACTTGATGGATCCATCAACTGCTTAAACCTGAATGGTTAATTTATAATAGTGTAGACTTAAAAAAAACTTCAAAAGCTAATTTTACCTGTACGTCCAAATTACTTATCATGCCAATAGGCTTGAACTGTATTTTCAATGGGACCTTCATGTGCGGTTTAATAGTACATTTATTTGGCACAGCCTTCAATGAAGATAAAGCATTTTTGGAATCTTTCGCGATTTGTTCTTGTATTTTATCTGTCTTATACTTTTGTAGCATTTCTCCTCTAGAAAAAAATGGTAATTATTTTTTTACCATAGTACCTAAAAATAGCTGAACGCGATAGTTATTAATTATTTTTACTATTTAATTTTAAATTTCTTAAATTATTAGGTACCGGTACTATTAAAATTGTAAGAATAAAAACTGTTACATTTGCAGTAATCATTGGCCAAATGTAAAGTTATTTAAGTATTATGTACCTATATTAAAATGTATTATTTTTTCATTTATAATAATAACCTTGAAGGATCAATTTCCGATATACGCAAATTCGTCACACTTGGATTAAGACAAATGCTGGTCCCTTCAGACTTTGTATTGTCTTCTTCAACGTTTTGGTACATCACTCGAAATATGAAAGTGGCGTCTATCGGCACTTTGCTATGATTCATCACTTCTATTTGACGAATAATTTTCTCACCAACTTTAACTGGTCCTAGATCGAAACTCTTTTGGCAACCTTCGAATAAATCGAAAAGCAGAGGGATACCTACAAATTTTAATATTATTTGGTGTAATGCATGTTGGTGTATGTTATAATTTTTAGTTTAACTTGGACCTCTTATAGCTATGAAATTGACAAAATTAATAAAATTATCATAGTGCACCAAGTGATAATATATAGATTCACTAATAGAATTTAAAGGATTTAATTTTGAGGATATAGTTTTCTTTCTTAAATCGATATTGATGCTTGAAATTATTATAAATATATAAATGAGCTTGCAAATTAAGAATTATAGTATTTAAAGTTGTAATCAGACCTTCGCCCTTAATTGTTACATTCTCTTCGCAGAGTGAGTTCACCCAAAACTGAAGTTTAAATTCGTACTCCTTTACTTGCTTAGGACGGAAATAAATTGAAATCTTTAATCGTCTTTTTGGCTGAATAGGACTTTCTTTATTATAGCTCACAAATAACTCGGGCAAATTAATAAAGTTCAAGTCCAAACTAAAATATATAAAATTATTAAGCTTATTAAATTTATCTATATGTTTATATATTTTTTAATAATTATCACTACTTCATATGAGACTAGAAAAACTGAAATCAAAATTATAAAGCTCTATGATAATTTATTACAGTTACAAAATTTGCTCTATCTTCATTATATGTGAAAAGGTTATACCTTCTAAAGTTACTTAAATTAAAATAAGTTTTAATAAGTAAAATATACAAAAATTTTAACGTACGTAACAGGCACTTTATCATCATTTTCAAAGGCTATATTTTTTTTATACGTAGGGTCGGGAGCGTTCACTATACACTTTCCAAAGTCATAATCCATACAGGAGAAATGATATAATGGTTTCTCTATTTCAGAGTGAATATATATATTATATTCTGGGCCATCTGAAATCTATTTCGAAAAAAGAAGAAAGTTTTATTTCAATTTGATTATTTAGTTAGTTATGTGACATAATATTATTATAAATAAAAAAATAAATAAATCAGCTTCACGCTGTATCCCGCACACAGCAGGGTAGGCAGAGGGAACCTAGTGTTAAGACACTCCGTTCCCCACTTTCTGCCGAATTCTGAAGGCATTGCGTGTTGAGTGGCAGAACTCAACGCCGCGCTTAACCTCGACACCAGAGCGAAGAAATGGAAATATAAATTTAAGTAAATATTAGCTACTATGACAAAAAAAATAATATTATTATAATTTCATTTAAATTTTTAATTATACACACAGATAATGTAACTGGAAAAGCTTCCACGGGAACTTTCTTCAATGTGAAATGAAGGATGCACTCGACTTCACTGGCGGGTGCTACGTAACCACTATTTGGCTCTACGTAGAGTTGTAGATATTTCTTAACACCGCTAGTATTGTAGTGCCAGTCAAAGAAAAATGATGCTGAACCCTCATTTTTGATGGTAAATGGTATTGTCCTTTCATATGTTGATGCAGTCTATTACAAAATTAAAAATTAAACTAAAAATTTATCTGGCTCGAAGGACCAAAAGAATAATATTAAAGATTTTCTTTTTGTAATTTGAATTATTAGAATAATTTTAACAGAATTAAAAACTAACTTGGTCCAAGTGAATATTAGTAATGGCATCGTGACACAAAATATGTTCGTTTCCTATCAAGTAGTAAATTATTTTCGGTTTTATTGAATAACTTAACGCATTCACGCATAAAGTTATTAATTTCGTCAAATGTGTAACACTACAAAATATCTTGAAAGATAACGGCCCATCTTGAATTGGAGTGTACGTTATCCTGGAAATTTAAAAATATTTGCAATGTAATTAATTTTGTTTTATATCAACTATTAAATATTTTTATTTATGTTATATAAATAGAACTTAAAATAAAACTAAAACAAAATAAACTTTTAAATATTTGCTTAACTAACGAATTACTAACTTAATAGGTGTTTCCGTTCTTGGTCTAAGAACGCCGCATTCAGGTTGAACTATCACCGGAGTAGTTCCTGACTCGTTGCAAAGCGAATTTCCTTTAAATTCGAAATTAAGGCTTTCGCTTTCATTATTTTTCAATATAATTTCATTATAGGTAGTGAAGCCCACTAAAGAATTTCTTATTACTAAAATAGTAGGTATAAACACCACTTCCGGTTCCCGCACTATGCCTACTATCAATAGATTCATAGTTAGCGAATACGCCGGAATGATAAATTTCCACTGTGACTCGTAAACCTGAAAACATTACTAATTTTGGAATTCAACATTATATTATTTCAATGCAATTGTTGTGAATACTTTTATTTTTATATTTATTATAACAAAACCAAAATCAAGAATTATTTTAAATAAAAATTTTGAATTAAATATCTAACTAGAATGAAATAAACCTTTTCATTTCTATTTTTTAAAATAGAAATGAAAAGGTTTATTTCAATAACCTACTTAGTATACTATAATAGTATTAATATACTTTAGTATACTATAATATTTAAAATACAATATATAGTCAAATCAAGTTTTTTAGAATAATTTAGAAAGACTCAAAAGAACTCAAAAAAATACTACAAGAAATATATTTATATCGTAAAATATCTAACTCCGGGTGCTGTTGGTGCAAACGTAAAGACCACTTCGACACTGGTGCCTCCTTCCACGAAACCCTTCAGCATGTCACAATGCATCGGAATCAAATCGGGCTTGTCTGACATTATCATTTCAAATATGAACTCGTAGCCTTCACAAGTAGGATTTACCACGTTGAAAGCCCTGAATGTAAATATGTTTTTTAATTAATTATTTTCTTTTGAAGCTAGTCGTGGCGCATGGGCACAAATGTGCGACTGTAGATGCGACTGGTTGTGGGTTCGATTCCCAATGGAGCAAATAAAAGATTTAATATTTTCATTTTTTCGTTCTGGTATCGACACACACAATGCCTAAAGAAATCAGCGAAAAGTTAATTTATTATAATATGATCTTATGGTAACAGAAAAAAATAGACTCCTTAGGTGAATAAGGTGTGAACTTCCACATGCACTATAAAACAATTTTAACAACGTTTTCCCTTGTAACTATTACAGTAGAACAATTATATTTTTACAAAAAAAAAACGAACTTGTCCAATTTCAACCGGATCAGAACCTAACCAAACTTTCCCCAAATTATTTTTAAAGTGTATACTTTAAAAAAAGAATCATCGAAATCGGTTGGCGTGATATTGAGTTATTCATCGAAATCTGTTGGCGTAATATTGACTTGGATGATTTTCGCATAGATACAATTGTCAGAAATGGACAAAAAAATCGGACCACACGGGAAGCATTAGCTTTCAATTAAAAAAATGATCAAAATCGGTTCACCCAGTCAAAAGTTCTAAGGTAACAAACATAAAAAAAAAGATTGCAATTGATAACCTCATTTTCCTACGGAAGCCGGTTAATAAGTGTATATGCCCATTAACTTAAGTTTCTAAATTTTATTCGCCTCATCATCAAAACCTATAAGATCCCCAATAACAATCCTGAAATTGGTACAGAACCCTCTGTGGGCGAGTCCTCCTATACTTTTCGAGGAGAGTTTTTCTAAATACACTTAAATAAACATTCATATATTTAAAACGGGCGTAGCCGCACAGGGGCCGCTAGTAAAGATATAAATATAGATGTAAACTAAACACCTTTCAAATAGTATCTAATTTATATTAGAAATTATTTACTTTTTATAGCAGCCAGAACCAAGAACATTAAACTCCAGCACAGTAGTGTAAGCAGGGAGAGCTATACCAGTAGCTTTTCTTCTACCAGACGTCAAATAGTCGCTCTCTTCTATATCGAGATGCACATACGGAACCAAAAATTTGGCTCGAATTTTACAGGATATATTCTGATCGTATGGATCTAAATTATCTATAAAAAAATATTGTTAGACATTATATTATAACTTTCAACATATTTTTTCATCGATACGCATCGCTAATAAAGTTTATCCTATTAAGAAAATTATTTATGCACTAATTTAAAACAATACTGGAAGTATAACCAAGAATTACCTATGGTACTTTTTAATTTTATATTAAAACAGAAAGCCTCTAATGGAGCAAAAGTAACTTTGAACTCTTTTTTCTCATTCGGCTTCAAACAGTCCTTTGCGGGCTCTATCACAAACGGCAAATCATTCTCAAACCACGTGTCTACGCTCTCTCTCGATGAACTGCCACTAAACAAAGTTAATTTGGTCGGATCTGAAATAAATTTTCATATAGATATTGATCACAGATACATTAAAATCAGCTTCACTCTTTATCCCGCACACAGCAGGTTAGGCAGAGGGAATTTAGTCTTAAGACTCTCCGTTCCCCACTAGATATATTAAGATTTATAAAATGATTGATTGATAATTGTTATATTTGCACTAGTCTTCTTGTAAGCTAATATAAAATGTCCGAAGCATAATTATGCGTAAAATAATAACGTCGGAGCAAAAGTATTTTCGTATTTATAAAAATGGTAAAAATGCGACGAACGCCGCGAATAAAATTTGTGCAGTTTACAGACAGTAGCACAAATGTAGTATAAGCGTTTCAAGTCTGGAAATTTTAGTGTGAAAGATGAGGTTCACTCTGCACGCCCTGTCAAGGATAAAATCAGTGCCATCTTTAAGGAAGTGGAGAAAGATCGACATATTAGTGGTACCACAAGATGAGGCAGCAACTGATGAGGTTAAAAAAGCTATTTAGAAAAATCGGCCAGAGTTGGTGAACAGGTGATTTTCCTATTTCGATCATTGCAGAACTCTTTAGGAAGCATAAAGCTATCCTCAAAAAAACACTGTGAATACTACCTGTCAGATTTTTTTAATCAAAAATCTCAAAATTTCTACAGGAATGGGATCATGGCACTACCCTTAAGATGTCAACAAGTCATCGATCAAAACGGCATATACATATTATAAATAAATAAAAAATTATACCTAAAAAAATATTTTCCTTTGTCTGATCAATACGAAAATACTTTTACCCTGACTTTATATTTGTTATATATCATTTAATATAAGTATTATATTAGAAAAATCTACATACTAATTAATGATAATTGAATACATTATTACCATTCTCATTCTCTGTTTGCTCAACAAACAAATGCTCTTCTTGTGGACTTCTTTCATTTCCCTCGATAATTTCCTTAAAGTGAAATTATTTTTTTGAAAAATAGAGTAAAATAAAGTAAAATAATTATTCGTCTAGACTTTAGATATTCTAAATACTTGCCTCAATGTTTCCATATTTATCAATTCTAACTGGAAATTCGTCATCAATTACAAAATTCCACAATATTTTCATTGAAACTTTTCCTATATTTTCTACATGGAATGTAAAATCGCGAATCTGGAAAATATTTTATGTTATAATGTATGTATGGCGAACGTACCTGCATCCATAAAATATAACTATAGAAATCGTAAAGATTCTTTAAACTCATTGGAAAAGTTAAAGATTTATAAATTTAAAAAATAACATAAATAACAATTTTATTTGCTTATACTATAGAACGTAAAATTCTGTTTTTTGCCGTTCGAACAGCAATTTTTAGACTAACGCTTCTCTATACTCCCCAAACGCCCTCCATACATATTTCAAGTAGCTACGCTACAAATTTTCGGCAGTACGTTGTCCGTGAGTGAGTCACTTAGTATCCGAATAGTTTTATAGAATATATCTAATACTAGCGGACCCGGACGCGGCTGCGCCCGCTTAAACTTTACGAATGCTTATTAGATATATTTATGAAAATATCTAACTAACTTAAATGAAAAAAAAATGAAGTAAACGTAACCATAGTAAAATATTAATAAAAAAACTAAACAAAATCAGCTATATTATTAATATTATCAAAGTAAAATAAATATTTAAAAGAATTAAAATTAAATGTGTTGTGCTGTTTTTGCTAGTACATGT